>WYDF02298113.1:0-15761 GCA_009867245.2 Adranes taylori
CGCCTTTGAGGTCAATTTCTCAACCTCTGGACAAGAGAGTGCCCTTGTCTCCGCCTTGTCTTCCGCCCGTAGCCGTTAACAGGTCGGAGGTGGATCGTTATTCCGGCGATCGTTCGGTCGTCAGAGCCTCGTCAGTTGTCTAGCAGGATGCATCGTTATCACTTAACTTCGTTATCACACGAGCAGGTGAGGTTGACATTTGGGCTGATATTATTGCTCTCCCATTCGCCCCTTACATCCCCACAATCCCCACGATTTAGAGAAAATGAACATCCCCACAATTTTAATGCATAATTTAAATATGAATAATATTTAGAGAAAATGAACCAATTAATTCCGGTTCTGTCTGTGTAAAAATAGATTCACTCGCTCTGTTTACTTTAAAGTGATCTGTTCTTTTTTAGTCATGTTGCGAGTGATAATTATATGTAACACAAATTTTGACTGATTATCAAAGAACATAATATCCTGTCGCCAAAAAATAATGTTTTATACAAGGATTACCTCTTACGTTTTTACAATAAAAGGAAACTTTTCTGGTACAGAATAATACTTCACAAAATATCGTCTTACGGGTTTATAAACTTTGAATGCGTTTGATCTAATTTTTGAAATGTTTTTTCTAACTCTGAAGGCTTCAACAGTTTCTGGAGATGATGAACATCGGTGTTCATGCATTTCTTATTTGGTCATAAAATGGGGACACAAAGAAGTCCATAGGGGATAAATTAGTTCAATCCGGACTTTAAGTCGTTGTTGTCAACTGAAGGATAATACGAAATTTTTCGTTGTTTTTCGTAATTTCATCGATGACTTCTCGCAAACAAATTGCTATAAACCAATCAGAATTAACTGTTCCTATTCTCGAAAGCAATAGTTGCGACATATACAACTGAAGAGACAAGCATGAATTTCTTAGAAGTGCTTCGTAAACGGACTTTTGTTAGATTCGCTTCATCTTGGAACACCCAAACAATTGATTGATGCTTGCTTTTCCTCGTTCGAATATATCAGATTTGTTTCCTGTTAAGATGTTGTAGAAACTTTTAACATCTTAACAGGAAACAACTGCTAACGGTTCAGTTGTTTACTATTTACATCCGTGGAGGCGAACTTTTAGCTTTAATTATATTGTGCACAACATGCATATTTTTTGGAACAAACACCGATTTTGATCGACCTTCACGAATTGCACCAATGACGGAAGCACGACCACATTGAAATTCTGTAAAACCAGTTGTAACCAGACTCTTATTTGGGCCTCCTATTACTAGAAGCTGAACGAAGCGATTGCTTGGCAGCCGGTCGAATCCACGGGCGAAGAACTTAGAGGAAATCCACTCTTTGATGGCGCCCACCAAGTCATCCAAGTCGTCGTAAACTTTGTTCGTGTGCCAATTTTTCAGCGATTGATTGACGTGACAGTCCGTAGGCTTCTGTGGGAGAATATGGCGGACGAGGAAGCAGTTCCCTGTCTTTATTATCTACAGCTTCAAAGACATGTGGACGCGCATGATCGGGTACAAGATGATATGGTTCCTTTTGCGCGGGCTTTTCGTTTTGATTGCAGCATGAATGCAGCACTTGCCGTTTTTCTCCGGAATCCGCCACTTTTGACGCTTATTCTAATCATTCCACCAATAACAAATCCAGTTTAAGGTGATTTTCCAGGGATGATTCCACTTCTGTTCCATCAAACACACCACCTCGCCTTTTTACCATGGAACGCCTTTCGGTATTCCTTTGAGTGAAACACCTGGCGAAACGCAAACTTTCTTTCTCTTGAAGTTTTTGAAGAGAAGGTATGATTCCTCCCCAGTGACGAGATTCCTCAAGAACAGTGTTTGGTCGTTTCAATGCAGTAAATCTGTAAAAATTCGGACACATTCGGTTTTGTTGTTGTCGGAGAGTTTGTAGGGGACCCATCCAGCCAATTTTCATACTTTTCCGAGCTTCCTGAGACGACGGACGATGGTCGAATGATCCACATTAAAGTCTTCGCCCAACATTCTCGTTGTCAAGCTTTTGTCGTCTTTCAAGGCCGTATAAAGTTCCTGGTCGGAAATTTGATGGTCGATCTTTTCTTTCTTCATCTGAGGGGTTTGTATATCTCAATTTGAACTTCTTGAACCATATATCAACTTGATTCTTCCTTCGCCAAACAGTTCGTTCAGATCAACTTTTCTCGGCGTGGTAGAGCATAATATGGCGAATACGGTTTTTGATACACATTTTCACTAACTGCAAAGACATTATTTTTTGCAAAGGTAAATTTTTAAAGAGAAGTCGCGAGGAAGACCACAATAATGATGTACTGATCCAATAGTTTGTCGATATCAGCATTGTCACTGGATTAGCAATAACAAATGTGAAATTTATTGAAAATATCAATGTCATGTCTTAATAACGCCATCTAGTGGTTGTTTGTCAAACCCTTGAAGACGACTCTCCTACTTGTAAATCTGCAATTTCGCATTTTCGGTTTTTTGTCTGGCTAAACTGGTCCTAAATTGTAGTGATCTAACATTTTTGATTAGTAGTTGTAACCCATTTCTTCCCAGTGTTGGTATACGCAACACGAAGTTTAACTTCACAAAATGCAGTTAAAATTAACTTATTATACAAAACTCATCATGCATGTGTTAAAAGGCATTCATAAGCGCTCTGTCTATGTGTATATATTTCACAAATTAGCCAGGCTATTTCCAGGGATATCCAAGCATCGAAAGCGTCACGGTAGTCTTTCTCCGGAACGTCCTTTAAAGCTTTTCCCCCGGCACGTTCAACTCTGCGCGATTTTTGCTCGTCCGTTAACATTTTGAGCACCAGCTTTGCGCACACTTACACATCTCCAAATTGTTCGTCACAATTTAGTGAACGATAGTTTTCTCGAATATGTAATGTCTCTGCCACTAAACGAACACTTAAACGGCGGTCTGCCGAGTTCAAGAGATATCTCAAGAGATCAAGAAATCAGAGATTCAAGAGATCTCTCATACGAGTCACTTTTTCATCGGTACTGGTCGTTAATGGCCGTCCAGCGCAGGGTTCATCGCTCACCTCCTCACAGCTTTCAACAAAGGTCTTGTGCTAGCGGTAGACTTGTCGATTTGGAAGGCAATCATTACCAAAAACCGTACTAATCATTACAACAGTTTCCGCTGCGGTCGTGCCAAGTTTAACGCAAAACTTGGTCGCTATCCATTGTTCTGACAAACGCTGCATTGTGGCTTGCACGGGGGACTTAAACGACTTTAATGAGAAATCCTGTCCGAATTCTCCAGTTGCTCGGAGGCGACTACTTGTACGTGCGCTTGTACTATGACATTCCCCTCCACTCATCCACACCCTCCAGAGGGCGCTGCGACGTATAAGTCGCTTCCCGAAAAAATCATTGACATTACTATCTGGTCAAACCCTGTATAATTTTAAGGTTTTTATTTGACATGACCATCGTCGGAATGACATACTTTTAAATTAAAATATAAACTTTTATTTTAAATTGACTACACCTCGTATAACAAATTGAAAACTAAATCTAATGTAAGTGAAATATCAATTTAATGTAAATCAATATCTTAATAAAACAATCAAAACAACTATACTCGGAAAGAAATGTCTGACGTACATAGAGAGAAACATGAAACAAATAAAGAAACGCAAAAAAGAGTTAATCAAGATAATTGTAATGTATGAAGAAAACGTGAAAATAATTTGAAATAGGTTCATATATCTTATTTTCATTACATTTCATATTAAAGTTGCGCAGAGCGCGCATGTTTTGTAGTCCGGTTAGGTTAGAATTTACCGCATGCATGTAATAAAACATGAGGTATCATCTACTTGTACATGTTGCCAACATAGAAATGTTGATACCTACATATGTAATCAAGTGGATGGAATGTTGTATTATTCCATGAAATGTCAGTGATTCTCAAATTATATGTTGGGGAACTGAAGACAAAAATGATTCAGAGCGGTTCCAAAGCACATTGCGTATTGATCAAATAAGAACTTTTGAATTCTCCAACAAGAATGGACTTTTGAAACGAGATCATGTCTGTAATATGAACTTTTTTTACATTCTATCCCTTAATAGTTCATTTTCTGTATTCTATATGAAAATGGGGTATCTTTCACCGACTAAAGCAGCTTAATACGGCAATTTTTTGTGATTCATTTGGAAAAGAAGAGAGAAAAGTTTGATAAAAAATTCTTTTTGTTGAATTTTAAGAATTAAAATGCTTCAAATAAATTAAAATGCTACAAAAGGAAATAAGACATAAAAACATATACCAAGGCTAATGGTAGAAAAGCGCAAATGTTCAAGTATGAAAAGGGAATGGGAAAAGGAAAGAAATGTGCAAAACTGCAGGAATTAGCAAGGATAAAGGACTACAAACAAATGTTTGTGCTGAAGAAGAGAGGATTTCAAGCCCGATCTAATATGAGTATGTGGAGCCAAAGATGGAAATCTTATTGTTGAGTCCAGATGAGTGTAAAATATGTACAAATAATTTTCAATGGAATATGTGAAAACGAACCGAAGAAGAAGGAGGATACTATCTGCCATGTCCTGATTTAGAAATGCAAGAACTGAAGTTGACTGAAACTAAAGAAGCCATCAAGGGAATGAACAATCCTGAAGACGACAACTTTAATGAAGAAGCTATTCAAATATGGTTGTAATTTTTTACACAACCAAATAGACCAACTGATATTAAGAATATGGGAAGAAGAATTGTTGCTGGCAGATTGTTAAGAGTAACATTGAACCTCAAGCTGCAAAACTAAAACCCAGGATGAATTCTCAAACAAATTCCAAGTAAACAAGTATGATTCCTTATCATGCTTTGGGGTAGTCCAATTCTTCTTAGAAAAAAGCCCAAATGGTATTGAAATAAACAAGGTATTGAAACAAGTAATGAAATGTTAGTAAACATAAAGTTGTAATCAAAAGTTCAAAAGGTTATGTTTATTTTTCAATGTCACTGTGGAACGAGTATTCCGAAACATTGATGTGAGAGAAGATGCACTGGCGCATTTCATTTGAGGTGGAAACTCTATGCAATCTAGAGCACTTTGCAGTATTTAGCATATGCCGATAATATAGCAATTCTGAGAAAAACGGTGAGGACGTTATTATTTTGAATGGATTGCGGTGTCTATCTCGTTGTTGTGGATAAATAAGGTTTAAGGATCTTTTAAGTTTTTGTTGGTTTATGATATTATTTATTATGTTCTCTTTATAGCCATTATTGTATGTGATTTGTTTGATACGTCTCAGTTCGATGTTAAAGTTGGTTATGCTGACGGTGATGTTAAGTAACCTATGGGTCATAGAGTGGTGGTACGCCGCATGTTTCTCAGATCTTGGGTGCATGGAGGTGGTGTGTATTGTAGTGTCCGTTTGTGTAGGTTCATAAAGCTATTCACCAATACACAACACCTCCATGCACCCAAAATCTCATGCTGCCTGCAACTATTTTATCTAGCGACAAAATAGTTGTCTGAATTTTCAGCTGTTTTTTTTTCTGGCACATAACTCATTTCCCGCAAAACAAATTTTAAAAGTTTTGTACACTTATATGTTTCGGACCATCGCGTTTGCACAGAATCGAATGTTCGGAAAGTTTTCCACTCAGTGATCAAATTAATATTGGTTAAACATATGACTATTTGAGTCTAATGTTAAATTATTCAATAATAAAATTTAAATGAAACATTCCCCATTAATAGAAAAATTTTAATAGCCACTGCTCGACGATATGCATTATATCCATCACATATATTTAAGAGCTTGAATATTATGAGCCACATACCTATACCTTCCGGGTTCAATTCCCTTTTAGAGTCGAAATGCGAAAATGTCTTATTATACCAAATTATTGCTATTTCGTTACTCTTATTTATTATTATTATGATTATAAATAAATATAATACCGACACAGATCTCTTCATTCTATCCAATAAATATATGTTGTACATGATAGATAAATACATAGTAATTAGAATATAAGATTATTTAGATGAAATATTGCCTTAAACGGTTACCCGTAAAATGTCGTGCAATAAAATTGAAATCATATTTTACAAGGTTATATATGAACTATGGGAACAAGGGGATATGGAATAAGTAAGATTAAATTATATTATTAAACAGGAAATAGGCGAAGGGATAGAGTTATACATATATACAATGTTTAGAGATCTAAAGACTTTTTGCTAAAATAATAAGGGAGTAATTGTTCAAGATTTATAAGACTGGTGAGTTGGAGGATTTTAAGGATTGAAAAGAAATGTATGAGGATACAAAAGTGACCGCGAAAGTAGAAGATAGCCTGAGTGGTTTGAAGGAAATTGGGGAGGTTGTCTTTTAAGTGTTTGCTTATTTAGTATACGTGAGGAGTGAAATTAGATATGAATAAATATGGTCGTTAAATTATTTTGAAGATTTTGTATGTATGGCGGGATGGTGATCACGAAGAAGGAAATGAAGAAATGATAGATTAAATAGGTAAACTGAAAGGGGGCAGATTTTAATTAAATGTAAAAATGATGTGTCAAAAGGATAGGATTTAATAAAAGAAAAGATTATTTTGGACTGGGGGATGAGGGAGAGGGAACGGGACAAAAATAGAAAACATAAAAAGATATAAATATCTAGGATAGGTGGTGTCTAATATGTTATGTAAGCAACTTGAGTAATTGGTTCTAAAAAATAAAGCGAGAGGCGCGATGGAAAGAATGAGATGTGTATGCGAAAGAAAGTTTTCTGAATCTATTAAAATGAGACCATTATACTGGATGTATGTGTTAAAAGTTACCAGCTTTGTCCTTACAAAATGTTGTTCTGTAAGAGATGGAGAGATGAGCAGAATATTTTGAGAGCCTACTAAATGCTGCGGAGGAGGGAACCCCAGATCCACCAGGTGAGGGATGGCCAGATGGACAAAGCTGGCGAAGAGGGGGTTGTCCCAGAAGTGACTCGACAAAAAGTGGAAGAGGCGATCTTCTTTATGTGCAACAGCTGCGCGCCGGGAGAGGATGACATTCTAAGAATTAATAACGAAAAAATAAAATACATGGTAGGGACGAGAGGAAAGGAAAGGTTCTGTGTGGTGAGTCACTTAGAATGCGAAGATGGAAGGTATGAGAGAGTTAGAGAGTTCTAGTACCTACGGGACTGAAAACAATTAGAGCAGTACAGAGATAAACCACGAATTTCCGCAGCGAACAGATGCTTCTATGCTTTTAATAAGCTACTGAAATCCACAACCCAATCTAGAAAGCTCAAGCTCATCGTGTACCGCATCATAATTCGACCAATGGTGCTCTATGGATCTCAATCTTGGACGCTTACTGAATGTGACAAGAATCTGCTCCGGGTGTGGGAAAGAAAAGTGCTGCGAAAGATCTTCAGAGCGATTTGTGAAGATGGCGAGTGACGCATTCGAACCAACCAAGAAGAATATCAGCTTTACGGTGATATTGACCTGGTTGCTGAGATGAAGAAGAGATTGCTGCGATAGCTGGGGCAGGTTATGAGAATTGAGGGAGATAAAATCACCAAGAAGACTCTCGACCAACAACCGGAGGGCAGAACGAAACCAGGCAGCCCAAGGAAGAAGTGGATTGATGACGTCAGAGAGGATGTGGAAGCGCTGGGCATCCGGAGCTGGAGGAGATGCGCTGCAAGCAAGGAAGAATGAAGGCTGCTGGAGGCCAGGATCCTACATGGACTATAGCGCTAGGAGTGTGTGTTAAAAGTATAATGATGTACGGGATGAAAGTATATGGGCTGTGTGTGTGAATCTTTAATGCACTAATCTGCCAAACTAATAATATTATTCAAAACAAATAAATTTTATTAGTTTATGGTCCTTTCGTACTAAAAAACTGATAGTTCTATACCTGGAGAGATTTTGTTGAATGAGTTTTGAGAGGTGTAGTGTTGGGCGGTAGGTGTTAAGAAAATGGTAAGTTTTGAAAGGAAAGTGATGATGGATGAGGAAGAATCAAGATGAAAAAAGGAGATGATCGTTGCTGCTCAGGAATTAAATTCTTTTTTTTTTATTATAATTTCTTTGTATTATATTGCTTTTTACATGTTTATATATATGCCAATAAAGGTAACTGAATTGAATTATGAATTACAAAATATTGCCTTAGAAGCGGAGAATTTTGGATTCATATCTCGATTGATACTATTTTCATTGTAAACTATTGTTGTACCTCAACTATTTGTATCTATTTATTCTCTTTATTTCACTTACATTTGGATCTGTTTTCTTTTCTTTTTTCATAGAGCAGCGTTTCTCAACCTTTTTGGTTCGCGTTCCGCTAAACGTTGTCGAAAAATCTCGCAGACCGGCGGTTTCTTTATAACAAAAAAATTATACATATTTTGAATAAGATTTTGTGTAACGCGGACTGGTAAAAAATCGGTGCCGGTCCGCGGGACGGCGGTTGAGAATAGCTGCCTTAGAAACTAATGTTTTCAGCCTTCAATGAATCTCTCTCTTTATTTTGAAGAATGTGAGTTAATTTCGTAAACTATTTTCTGAGATCATCTTGGGATTTATTCTCAAAAATTCCATTTTGATAGATGGTTTCATCCAGCTAAGGATTTAATTTACGAAAATTTATATAATTTAATTTATAAACATTTGTCCGGAACTGTTCCATTGTAAGAAACAGTAGGATATATTGTGTCGGTACCTTCGGTACCGTTATATGTCAATACTACATATAATGTTCAGATTGCGATTGCGCTAAGAGTTTTTTTGCTTGCACTCAAACATTGATGAGAAAAGTCAGAGTTTGATTGTTAAATAGACTTAGGTTTTAATTTCTGTATTATATATAATCAGACCTGGGAAATATCATTTTAGTTGTTTGTAGATTATGTTTCTCTTGTTTGGTGAATTTTTAGAATGCGATTATTTTGATTTTCAAAGAAATCTAATTTAGCCTAAAAAAAAAATTTATCTTTAGTTAATTTATGAGATAAGTACAGTAGAACAGCGCTTCTCAGTCTGTTTTTGAATAAGAATTTTTTTAACACCCCGGTAAAAATTCTTCGCGCACCGGTCAAATTCCTCCGCGGACCGACATACGCTGTTCTAGAGTACCTTGCTTGTCATGGAACTTTTGGTCAACATAAATAAAAGCAGTCATAATATTAAGGAAGGATATTGGTAACACTGATCCATACCATACCATTGGCGTAGCCTTTTTTATCAAATCGTTATCCTTTCACAAACGTTCCTTTCAATCACCAATTTTAGCATATCATGTTTTTCTGGGATTTATATACGTGGTGAAAATATAACACTTTACTTTTTGTGCTAATTGTGATAACTTCAACATTTTTATGCATTTGGTTGGTAATCTATTTTTTTTTATTGGTGAACGATCAATCCACATCTCCAAAAACGATTCTCCAAATAAGATACGTTTTTGGTCAGGTCCTTTTTGCTAAAATTACATTGATTCTTAATGTATTTAAAAGGTAGCTAACAGGTTTAGTTTATTTTAGTCATAAATGTTCGAATTGATAAAAATTATGGCTTTTATCTATATACAGTAAGCACACAATGAATGATTAATAATTCTAACGGCATTTTTATTTATTTTATTTTCAATATTCTGAGTAATTGTTTCAAACAGTTATCCGGTCACACTTCATAAATTATTATCAATCGGTACATAATATGTTACTATATATACAGATAATGGTTGCATGTGACCGTGTATGTATTTATTATTATCACTTATTTTTTAAACCAAATTATTGTTTTTGAACAGTTATGAGTCCATCGTTCCGATTAACACAATCATCACTTGAAAAATTACAAGCGATATAAATACAGTAATAAACAAAAGTATTGCTACAATCAATAGGAGAGTAACCAATTTTTTATCTTTCATATACCATATGCTTATGTACTACCTATAGGTATATAAAAGATATAGGATTCATGTATTGAGAATTTTTTCTATTTCACCTTAATACGTCTCCTGTATTGAAATGACTGCAGTCCGTTAATACGCACAATTCAAATGAGGAAATTTGGTAGACTATGAATCCGAAGAACACTTATTTTCATTTTTTTTTTATAATTCCAATATGGCTGAAAGGAGTCATTATTTTTGTTCAGAACTTTCGTATTTAAACTAGGAGGCTCAAATTTTGCACACATATAGTACTTTGTATTACGCGTAGGAAGCGGTGTTTAAGTTTAACAAACTTTTTGATATATCTCAGAAACGATAAAAGATAGGACATTCGAATAAACTTTAGTGCATTAATATAAAGGTAAAAACTGTGTGTTACAGTTTTTATTATACGAATAATTTTATATGCTCAAAGATTTGGTATAAACATATTTTTAAATTTAACTATTTTATAAAATTTTTGTTCTTGACCGTATTAATAAGTGCACGATATGCAGAAGCATGAAGTCAACAAGAAGCGACAAGAAGTAGTAATAGTGCTTGAAACGGTAGGTGAGTAATTTAAATGTAATTGCTGCAAAATCGTGATTTCATATCTTCTACAGCTTTCGTTACTCTATGGTAGGTTAGAATAAAAATCTTATAAATTTAAGTATATAAAGCAATTTCTATTAGTTGCATATAAATTGCGCTTATATACTTTTTTAGAGTACTGTATGGTAAAGTATAAAGTTATGCAGCGTTTCTTTCTTTTTGAGATTTTGTTTGAGGAAATTTGTAGACGTATCGAGAATTTTTGGAATGATATTGATGTGTTTTCTTGACGAACTAAAAGAGACAGATGAATAAAACAATTAAATAAACAACGACTAATTAATACCACGAAGTATATTATACGAAGTATCCTTTGTTATTCTTTCGTTTACATAAGGGGATGGGAATACATATGCACCTGCATTTTGACTAGATGAATTCGAGGACATTAATGTCAAAATTAATCGAAATTTATACTTTCCGTAACACGTGCGAAGATTTCTTCAAATGTTTTTAACAGATATACACGCTGGACGAAATAAAGTTGTCGATGTATTTATAATGTAAATGCGAATTTCGGAATAAGGCTTCTTATCTCATACTTATTAATTTTGTCAACTGCTTATCCTGTTCAATTGTTGACGTCATGGAAATATTTGTTTCCTTTCTGGTATCCTCTTGTATATATTTTGTTGCTGGTTTAATTGACTTAAACCAAAGTAGGATTGTAATTTGTTTATAATTTTTATACTGCTTTTTATATTTTATTCTGTTTGTAACATAATTTGCTCTTGTATGAGATTCAGAGTTGGGTTAGGAATTCGTTTATTCTAATTTTTATAATAAAGTATGAAGTTTCTTATATGATAAACACAGAAAGGCAATAACAAGTTTAAATAGGTATGTTTATTGTTCTAGTATTTATAACTGTAAATATATGACTCGAAGCGCGATTTTTAAATTAATGACAATAATGTTGATTCTAAATATAATTCAAAATTTGTTAAGCTGATCCAGTTCTCTTCTTCCATTTCAAAACAAAGCAAATAAAGAGTGACGAACTAAATATGATTTTCGTATTTTATTGTATTATTTGTCATCAGCTATGAATACGGTTCTGGAACGAAACTTCTCTTCTGTACCGGTGTTGAAGTTGACTGGGTTAAATAAATGATTCTTGGTTGAATAATACGTAAATGATGATCGAATGGAGCATTGGCGATGTAGAACCTTATCGATGTCCTGTTGGCGTTGGATTTTCGTAGATATGTGCGCAGGCGTAGAAATGTATTGAAACGTTATGGTAATTGGCTTTTTGTTGATGAATAATGATGCTGAGGATATTGACTAATAATTTGCGTTGACGGAATGAATTTGGCCTCTGCTGAAGTACTGAAATTGGCGTCGGCGATGTCCTCGTTCTAGGCAACGTCTTCTTCTCTGTGACTCTCCATATCTTGCATCGATGTAAAGGATAATGGGAAAATCATATGAGAATAAGAGTAGAAGAAAATGATAATTAATTGGGAATCGAAAGATTTAGCAGATGTGTTGTCGGATACTTAAACTTTATTTGTCTCGCTGAAGTTGAATTTTATTTTGTAGAATTTTAAGTTACTTATTTTATTTTTGTAGATTTAATATGCTGTCTGAATATTTTAAATTTGACTATAACGCTTTAAGATCATTTCAGCACTGGCTGCGATTATTCTCGCCGACCAAAAGGCATTGACTAGGTCTTATTTCAGAATTAAAGCTTTGGACTAGCGCGATTGGGCTCTCGCAGCCATCCAAAGACAACAACTCGAAAATTGCGTCTCTTCGATCACTGGCCTGGATGGCTCCTTTTATGCGAATATTCTGGGAACAAAGCTGCTTCTGATGGATCCGTTGAGCTGTGGCTTGTTGCCTAAGCCGATGATTTTCTACGGCATCTGCCGCAAAAAGGCTGACTTTGAAAGAAGACTGCTACAAAATGTCTAGGAGGGTTATACTTCCGACCAATCAAAAGTTTCTTCCTGATACGTTAGGAAAATTAAAGATCAAAGTTGCATTATTTCGCTGACAGCTATCTATTGAAAATGCTAGTGGTGGTAGTTTATAATAGGTGGTGGACACACCAGCGATGGAAATAGCAACTTGATGCGACCAAAATATCAAAGTATCTCAAAGAAAAACGCCTCCATCAAAAATACGTTAAACTAGTATCCAATCAGATTGTTAAGCGCCAATATAGTAAAAGGCTTAACGAACATTCAGAGAATTGTGCTAGGATGAAAATTTCCTGTCCAAACTTGCACAAGCCGACAAAAAATATACGTTAAACCTACGGTCTCTGCATTTTCGGTAGGGGCCTCAAATTCACACTTCTCGTATGTAAAGAAAATGCAAGTTATTGTCGTATAGGGTCTCAGCACTTGTATAACGCGCCACTGAGTTTGGTATTATTTTATCTTTGCTGTTTTATTCTGGAGAAATGGGTCGTTCTAACTACTTTTCCATTATAATAAAATTCAAATAATATGCCAGTCAATTAACGAGCGCGATTAAAGTAATGGCAATTAACGACTAAATTTTGAGGCAAGGACATAAGAAAAAAATTTCGCGTGTCACCACGAAATAAATGTTTGATTGCTATTCACCTATCGATATCTATAGTTTATCTATACCTATTCACCTATCTATAGTTTAATACTATAATGGACCGGATTCGAAAAATCAGCCCTATTAGATAAAATAAATTGAGTTTCTTGTACGAGCAGTATATGTTATAGAAAATTCATCTAGCCCATCAGACGTAAAACATAACCTATTACACAGTTCAATTAACTTGAATATTGGTACGCGGTTGTTATATATGGTGTGGAGTTGTAAGTTTTGATAATAGGAAGTGATAACGGAATCTTCACCATCAAATAAATGCTCCCTCAAATTTTGAACTGGCGTTTCATATTTTAAAAGATCTTTGGAAATGCTTAATATATTTTAATTATATTTAATTTAGTTAAACCCGGACGGTCATCGGTAGCATTTGCAGCTATTTTCTTGGATATTTTTATTGGAGGTAGTCAGTACTTATCAATGAACACGTTTCAAAAGTTCTTGGCGACTACCCTGTTAGAAATTATTCGAAAAGTGGTCCGCCCCGTTGACAAATATGGGGACCAGAGGTTTAATGGGTAGGCGATTTAGTAGGATCATTCATGGGTAGTTGAAGTTACACACATTTCCCGAAATGTGTGTTCAGAGCGGCCGATGGCCGGCGCAAAGCGAAGTTATCCGTAGATAAATACTGGGACCGGGGATTCATTGGTAGGAATTCATGGTTAGTAAAATTGAAAAGTCCTTGACGACTCGTGAGTTAAGAGCGACTCAAAATCTCGACAAAGCTGTCCGCCCTGCAGGCAAATACTGGGACAGGGAGATTATTCATGGATAGGCGATTTATAGGGTGTACTAGTTATTTATATAATAATCACGCATTTGCATATTTTCGTGTTACTCGCATCAGTGTAGGCAATAATATTCATGTTGTACATAACAGACTTCGTAAAGCGCTTACTTAGAATTGAATTTACTATCAAACAAAATAAATAACAATGTACCTTCAAAGTATACGTGTGTAATTATATTGTTATCTTCTCTATGCATAGCTGAATAATTTGATACATAAACATTGTGAAGGTCAGCTAGTTATTTTGCATTCAATGATTAGTTTGTATATCGGTATGTTTATCGCACATCGAATAATGGACGGCGGGTTTATTATTTTTTTATTATTATTTGATTGAGGTACATATAAATTATTGTTATCGATATTCAAATCGTTATAACTAGAAGTTTGCTATTGAACACTCAAATATTTATGTACAGTATATGCAGCGAAACAATAAAATCTGAGCAATTGTTATCTCTTCTCTTTATATGTGGGAAGATAAAATATCTAAAAACTTTATTAGTCAGTGTAGTTTATTAATCAAAAATAAAAAATTAAGATTTAAGATTACATGGAACGTAAAGAAAACCATAACTTATTTTTTTTAATTCCGTTTATTTTTAATCTTTGCAGGTTCACCTAAACTTGATTTGTTCATTTTGCATGTATTGTACTTTCAAATTATTTTTCCTATAGAATTTACCCTAGAAAGAAATAGGCAACATCACATTATCGTAATGATTTGGCCTTTTCTTTGCAGTCTTAACTTCAATGTATTTAACTTAGAAGTGTTTATTTATATTGCCACATACTGAAAAATAAAGGGACGAATTAAATGTAATTCGATGCAAGCAGGATAACTTAATCTATATACCTTAGTTTGAATTTATATAATTTAAAGACTAAGTTATCCTGCTTGCATCAACTATTTAATTCATCTCTTTATATTTCGGTACTTGGGAATTACGGTTGATATTGTCATGTGCCGAAAAATACAGGGATGAATTAAATATAATCTGGATGCAGTTTGAATTTATATAATTTATAGAGTAAGCTATCCTGCTGGCATCGAATTATATTTGCATCGAATTAATTCATCTCTTACTTTTTCGGTACATGGCAATATCAACCGTAAATGGCTAAATTGTGGAAGTACACTGAATCAGAAAACAAGTTGGTGTTTAGATGTTAAAAATGAACAATGCACACGTTTCTTCTTTAAAATTCCAGCAGTATTTAAGATTTTTGGGACAGCGTGCCTACTTTGCCCTACAAACCTCTTTCAAATACGTTGGTTTGTGATTTAATACATCTTTTTTATTCTTGTAAAGTATGGTGGTGTAAAATATATACCACTTAAATTTAATTTTTCTGTGAATGTTCGCCTCGATACAAAGATCATACCGCACATTCAAATGCTTTGCTAACGACTATGTACGCCACGTGCTACGTAAAATTTTACATTGTGCACTTATTTTGTTTTGTAGTGCGTTCTAGGTTATGTTATACGCTAAAGTGATACAGAACAATTTTAATTTGCTAAAAATATTATTTATGACCTAATCTTTTTGTTGCAAGTTGTAGGAACGTTGTTATAATTTCCAGAGAAAGTAATAATATTTTAATTTTGATAATCAAAACATATAAATATATATTTACATTAACATTTCAGTGTTTAAAAATTGTACCACCGTACCATTAAAGCAATCAACATTAAGACATGATATCGGACTCTCATTAATTCAATTAATTATTAATCGCAATAAGCAATTCCTTAATAAATCATAAATTAAATGAGAAATCCTCTAATAATATATCTAAATTGACTAAT
>WYDF02298124.1:0-11826 GCA_009867245.2 Adranes taylori
TTGCGATTGTGTTACATAAGATTAATGGAAGCTTTTGTTTCAATCCCTTACTAGCTTAAAACCTGACTTTGTAAGATAAATGGTTCTATTTTTTGGCATTAGTAGAAGCCTTTGTCGGCTGAGGAATGTCCTGTGATACGCTGGCATAATTTTTTCTCCTTCCATTTCTCAGGAATCAACTCTCTACACTTCTATATTCATTCATACTCTGTAACAAGGTTTGTATCCTATTCTCATTCAAACTCTTCCATATCCATCCGAACTTATTTCTCCTTATTTGTTCCATAATATCGTCTAGTGTTATATCACCACTCCCATTGTAATTTCCCCTTTTTCATTATCGCGCACTTTCTTATTCTCACTATCACACAACCCCATGCACAGTTTGTCTCACTCCTCTAGTGCTTTTCCACCCCACTTATTCCTTCTCATCTTAAACACTTGCATTTTTCTATTTCTCCTATTTTTTTCAAGTGTCTTCGTCCCAATCTACCTCACTTAAACTCTTCTTCGACCAATTCCTTTATATATATATATATATATATATATATATATATACATATATCAGAAAGTAGTAAAGAATTTTAGTCAAACTCGTTATAATAAATTTAGCAGAAACTCAAACAGAACGTAAACCACGTGGCACGTGCTTTATTCCGTATAATGTGTGTAAGTATATTTTTAACCCTAACCAAACCCCTATAAATTAACAGCTGCCTATCTATATCAGTCACGGTTTATAGTATATCATTTATACATGTTGCCAAATGTAACAATTTAATTATTATAAACTTTAAAAAAGTAATGCTCGAATCAAGCGTAGTAATTTATAATTTGAGAATGAATGTGTTATGAAAAAGATCTTTTGTGCACTAGTATAATTGCATTCTAAACACTTAAATAATTTTTCGTCCGAATGAATACGCGTGTGTGCTATCAAATGGCTCTTATGCACAAAGCTATAATCGCATTCTAAACATTTATATGTTTTTCACTCGTATCAACTGTAATTTCAAAGAATGCAGTTGTGCACAGGTATAATCGCATTCTAAACATTTCAATGGGTTATCAAGTGTATGAATACGCAAGTGTGCAATGAAAGTGTGTATTTTGCACTAACATAATCGCAATGAAAACAAATGTATCATTTTTCGCCTGAGCGATCAGACTTAGATGTGTCTACATGACTTCCTTGTGTACAATTTAAATCGCATTCTAAACGTTTAAATTGCTTTAAATTCTTATGAAATTGCGTGTCTGAATGGTTTGAAGTAAGGAAGGAAGTAAGACTGGGATGTCCAATGAGCGGGAGTTTGTTTAATATTTTCATGTCTGATTTGGAAAATATGTTGAGAAGTGGACAGTGTAGAGGAGTGATGCTTGGGTAAGAGGTTTTGTTTGTATGAGTATGCATGTGTGTTTTCAAATCGCTCTTTCTTGCACAGTTGTAATCGCATTCTAAACATTTGAATGGTTTCTCACGTGTATTAAACCGCAAGTATACATTCAAAGTGTTCTTTTGTGTTCAAGTATAATCACATTCCAAACAATTATATAGTTTTTCACCGCTATGAATACGCATGTGGAATTTCAAATAGCTTTTCCGTGCACAAGTGTCACCACATTCTAAATATTTGAATGGCTTTTCGATCGAATGATTACGCGCATCTGTTATTAGACTGTTCTTTTGCACACAACTATATCCGCATTTTGAACATGTATATAATTTTTCATCACTCTGAATGTACATATGGAATCTCAAATTGCTCTTTCATGCATATGTATAATTGCATTCTAAAACTTCGTATAGTTTTCACATGTATAAATGCTCAAATATGTTATGAAAAAGATTTTTTGTGCACTAGTATAATTGCATACTAAACACTTAAATGGTTTTTCATCCGAATGAATACGCGTGTGTGCTATCAAATGGCTCTTCTACACAAAGCGATAATCGCATTCTAAACATTTATATGGTTTTTCACTCGTATCAACTGTAATTTCAAAGAGTGCAGTTGTGCACAGGTATAATCGCATTCTAAACATTTCAATGGGTTTTCACGTGTATGAATACGCAAGTGTGCAATGAAAGTGTGTATTTTGCTCTAATATAATCGCAATCAAAACATTTGTATCGTTTTTCGCCTGCGCGATCAGAGTTAGGTGTGTTTACATGACATTCTTGTGTATAATCTAAATCGCATTCTAAATGTATAAATGGTTTTACATTCTTATGAATAGGCATAAGAATGTATATGGCGAAAACGAGAGAAGAAAAGAGAGAAATGATTGAAAGGGGAATAACTGAATGGGGCAAAGAGGTCTACAGTGAATGTGAAAAAAATGATATTTATGGTGTGTAAGAAGGGAAGTGGTAGGGATAGCAAAAAAGACAAGTTTGAGTTAGGAAGAAATCTGATTGAAGTTGTGAAAATGTATAAATATTTAGGTTTTACGTTAAATTATAATGGGAATTGCAACGGATAGGAATGAACAGTAGTGAAAAGAACAAGAGTACCAATGAAAAGTTAAGGTTTGTGTAGGAAAGGAAATTTGGGGATTCGGTGAGAATGAGAGAATAATGGAATTTTTGTTATATGAAACGGAAGTATGAGTTGTAAAATAAAGAACTGAGATGGAAAGGGTGGTGTGTCAAGTACTGAGGAGAATAGTTGGAGTGGAAAAATCAGCACCGGGTGAGATACTTTTGCAAGAATGTGGGAAATACCTATAAGTGTTAAAGTCAGTAAAGTTTCAGAGAAACGTTTTGGTAGATGAGAATGTGGGATTGGTGAAAATGGTTTATTTGAAAAGTCTGGAGGATGAAAGAAGAGTTATCTGCTTGAATGAATGGAGGAAGAATGTGTATGAATAAATAGGATGGTCTATGGAAAGATGGTTCGAGAAAATGTGTGACGTGTACGAAGCTGTATATGAAGTTGGATTAACGATTAATGATACTGAGGTGCAGATGGAAACGATTGAGGAATGGGAGATTTAATAGGAAATATTTTAGTAAAATAAATGGTGAGGGAATGTGGGAGTGTATGACAGCAGATGTGAGGATGAAAACACGAACGAATGATTGAGCGATTTAGAAGTGGGAATGAGGAAAGGGGAAACATGTGTTGGATGGATGATAGTTAGAGAATATGTAGGATTTGTGGAAGAATGAAGAAAGGTGGGAGCACTGGTTGAATCCATATACGCAAATGAATTGGAATGACGAAAAAATATGTTTGGCGGGGAACATAAGAATATGTTTGGGCGGAGGAATAAAAGGTACGTTTTGGGAACGATCGTATTGAATTTTTTTTAATTGTAGTTCTTTTATTATTTTAATTTATTTTTTGACAAATTAGTTATTGTACGAAAAATATTGTTATGTTAGTTATCTTGTTAAAAGTTAGGCCAATAAAAGTTTTTTTGATTTAGTTAAAAAATGTGCTAGGTTTAGTTAAAAAATGTGTAAATATCATTAGTGGGCATGAATTTGTATTTAAACTAATTAAAGTTTCCATTAAGAACATATATAAATATATAACCGTTTCATTTTTGCGTTCGTTGCAGAAAATTACCGCGTTGTTGTTCATTTTATTTGTGTTTCCTTATAAAGTTCCTATATCTTTAAAGAAGATTAGACAACAACGCCTCCGAAATTATAAAGTGTTGACGAAAATTCTCTTTGTGCGACGACAACGAAGCATAAGTGCTTTGTTGGTCTTGCTCTTCGTTGTTGTTGTTGTTGTTGTTGTATATATGTTTGAACGAAAGGTTGTGACACGGCACCCATTCATAATGAAAGCTACATGTAGTAGCGAATGGCGTAAGCGATGATAGGGCAAGCACTTTGTATCTCGGACTTAAAAAGACGTTTTTGAAAGGATGAACTTTCCTTTGATGTTTTTGGACTTAGCTACGATAGATTGCTGTTTTCTAATTCTATACAAAATAATTTCACACTGAGCGTATACCAATGTTTTAGATATATAGAAGAATGTGTGCGTTTGTTCCCAAAAGTATTTAAAGAATTTATTGTCAGGTATCATTGGATTTTCAAATGACAGTTGTCAAAGAGACAAACTATTTACGATAGACCCCAGAAATGATAAGGTGACGCCACAGATTACGTTTATATCGAGTTGAGAGAACTGTGATGGACCCAACAAACACAATCAACAGAATAATAAAAGAATCTCAATATTAATTGAGACTATTTGAAGTTATATGGAAAGTGAACACCTCAGAGAACTTACGTCTGGCGAGTACAGAAGGAGCACGCTCAATCCAGGATTGTTCTTTTATACATAAATTTAATCGCATTCTAAACATTTATATGATATGTCATCATTATGAATATACATATAGAATCACAAATTGCTCTTTCGTGCACAGATATAATCGCATTCTAAACATTTGTATGGCTTTTCACTCAAATGTGTAACTAAAGGGTTCTTTGGTGCACTAGTATAATTGCATTCTAAACACTTAAATAATTTTTCGTCCGAATGAATACGCGTGTGTGCTATCAAATGGCTATTCTGCACAAAGCGATAATCACATTCTAAACAGTTATATGGTCTTTCACTTTTAGCAAAAAATTTGAAATAATAATAACGTTGTAAACTAGTACATGACATTATCTGTGGCCTTTGTTCCAAATTACTTGTTGAAAACATAAATTGTCACTTCTTTAGATTAGTTGGTCTGAAATATGTTAACTTAATTTCAATTCAATATAAAAGACCTTTATTGGCATACACATATAAATACATCATATACAAAATCAGATACAATAAAAAACGAATTCAACTTCATAATAACTATATGACACAATTTTCCTATGTTTAATTTTTTCCATCATTTTTCCTTTTTACCCAATTTCTACATCAAGGGGGAAGAAAGGCTTTACTTCTTTCGTACTCTATATTCCTCTCTATCCACTCTCCATCTTCCCTAATCTTTTTTCCCGTTTATCTTATTTTATTTATCTCTGTCTTAATTCTCTTCATGATTGGTATTCCATTTCTTTCATTTAGCAAACTCACCCTCCAATTTCCCCTTTCTTTTCCCTATCATTCTATTTTATAGCTTCACATTCTTTCATTCAATGACTCCATTTGTCATCTTCCCTGCCACATACCCTACACATGCTCTCTTCCTCATCAACCAATACTTATTTCCATCCTTCTCATTCCCACATTTGAACCTTGCTATCGATACTTAAACCTGATGCTAAATATTTGCCCATTCCCTGATCCATATATATCTACTCTTATACCTATTATCTCTTAACCTTTCATCCTTCACCTGCATTTCCACATCCCTCATCATAACCTCGTTCATAACTTCCGCACCTCCCATTAGCTTCTCAAACCATCTATTCGTAGAGCATCCATCCAATCCTCTTATTCACTTCATCCATTCCATTCACGTTTTTACTCTTCCTGCATACATCATTCCTTCAAAATATACATCCATAATCAACCTACTCACTTCAGAGTTCAATATATTCCGCTCAAAATTTACCATCCTTTTCATTCCGTTTATCCAGCATTCGTATTTTCCACATTCCTGAAGTACTATCTCATTCGATATCTCATTCATATATAATCCCAGCATTCTTTTCAAACGTCCAACCTGCACCCTCTCTATCATTTCCTCAAACTTTCTTTCCCATATTAACCTAATTTTTCTATAACTTCCTTTGCCTTCTTCGTTAATTGTTTAATATGCTTCTTAGAATTCCCATTTTGAGTCACAATGAACCCCAAATATTTATATTTATTCACTCTTTCTATTCTTTGTCCCCCTATACTAAATTCATCCATTCTGCATTCTCTCCCTCCCTTATTACCACTATTACTTTAGTTTTCTCCACATTCATTTCCAATCCCCTTCTATACAAATATCTTTCCACTCCATCTATCATATCGTTTATCTCTTCTTTTCTACTCGACATACACTCAATATCGTCTGCATAGGAAAGAGACCACACCTTTAACCTTCCGACTTTTATCCCACCTTCTTGTACTCTTCATCAGAACCTCCTCTAAATCCGGTAAGTAAATATTGAACAGGTAAGCGCTTAGTTAGCATCCTTGCCTTACTCCACTGTATGTTTCAAAACATTCCAATATTTTCCCATTCACACTCGGTCTTACTTTCGTCCTCTCATATATTCCCTTTATCATTCTCACCATTCCTTGAGAAATACCTACCTTCTCCATTATCTCACACAATTTATCTCTCACAGTTCTATCCAATACCGCTTTCCAATCGATAAGTAGCAGATAAATATTCCTTGTTTGCGATACCTCTTGATTTATCACATAATTCACGGTAACAATATTGTCTGCCGTCCCTTTACCACTTATGAACCCGCTCTGTGTACAAGATATAATTCCCTTATCCCTAACTTTCACCAGTCTTCCATTTTCCAGTCTAACATTTTCCAGTTTCCTATTCAAATGGAAAACTGGAAAATTCCTTTTTTGTGCATAGGTATAATCGCATTCTAATCATTTTTCGCTCGAATAATTAAGCGCATGTATTATTAAACTGTTTTTCTGTACACAAGTATAATCGCATTCTAAACATTTATATGATTTTTCATCATTGAATGTACATATGGAATCTGAAATTGCTGTCTCATGCACATATATAATCGCATTCTAAACATTTGTATGGTTATTCACGAGTATGACTGCTCAAATGTGTAATGAAAGGGTTTATTTGTGCACTAATATACTTGCATTCTAAACATTTCAATGATTTTTCGCTCGAATGAATACGCGTGTGTGCTATTAAATGGCTTTTCTGCACAAAGCGATAATCACCCTCTAAACATTTATATGGTCTTTCAGTCGTATGAACACTTTGTGTAATTTCAAACCTTTAACCTTCCCACCTGCTTCTCCCTTCATCCAAACCTCCTTCAAATCCGATAAGTAAATATTGAACAGACAAGAAATTAACAGACATCCTTGCCTTACTCCTTTGTGTGCTTCAAACCATTCCGATACCTTCCCATTTACTCTCGCTCTTACTTTTGCTACTTAACACATTCTCACCATCCCTCTCGAAATCCCTACCTTCTCCATTTTCTCTCACAATTTCTCTCTCACTATCCTCTCAAATGTTGCTTTCAAGTACATCTTCCTTCTTTTCGATACTTGTACATAATATTGTCTGCCATCTCTTTAGCCCTTACGAATCCGCTTTGTGTGTAAGGTATAAATCCCTTATTCCTAACTTTTTTTACCAATCTCCTATTCAAAGCCCTCGGGTACATCCTATATAAGCCATCCATTATCGTTACTCCTCTATAAAACAGCTTCCATTTTATTACCCCTCTTATACACTGGCACAATTTCTCCTTTTTCCATACATATTTTATTTGAAGGACACTTACAACTCTAAAAGATCGATTGCCATGAGGGGCGAGAAAGAGGAGCCAACTCTATATTGCATTTCTATTTGCTAACTAGCTTTTGGGTTGTACATCTGGAGTACTATTTGGCATTTACTCAGCTGTTTTGAATCTATGCCAGTCATGTACTTTATATGATAATTTCAGCTTTTGATTAAGAGAGCCTTTAATTACACATTTGAGCAGTCATAAACGTGAAAAACCATACAAATGTTTAGAATGCGATTATACCTATATTTATAGCGATAAAAATGAAAAATCATATAAATGTTTAGAATACGATTATATTTGTGTACAAAAGAAGAGTTTAGCAATACACGCGCGTAATCATTCGATCGTAAAGGCATTCAGATGTTTAGAATGCGATTTTACTTGTGCAGTAAAAAGCTATTTTAAACTTCACTTGCGTATTCATAGCGAGGAAAAACCGTATAATTGTTTAGAATGCGATTATACTTGTCCACAAAAAATAACTTTGAAAGTACATTTGCGGATTTAAACGCGTGAAAAATCATTCAAATGTTTAGAATGCGTTTACAACTGTGCAAGAAAGAGCAATTGATCAACACACATTCATACTCATACGGGCGAAAAACTCTTTCCTAAGCATCGCCCCTCTACACTGTTCGATTGTCAGCAGATTTTCTAAATGTGACATGTAAGAAATAGTAATTTACTCAATTTACGACGACGTGTACAAGAAAAAAGGAAGCAGGCCCAAGGCAACCAATGTAATTAAATAGACACACTAAAATTATAGAGAAAATATATTCTGAACATAGAAACAGTGTACAAACTTACTCCTACGAGTATAACATTTTTTTTGGTTTACGTACATTTTTTTAAAGTTTCTTGTACTAAAGATACAAATTTTCAAGCTTCCTTACAAATATCTACCGTGAACCTGCAACAGGTTATCGCTTCCACGCACGCCAGTCACCGCACTTAAATATCTAATTTATAAGTTGTCTGGTATTTTTCTGATAAAACTCGAAAACTTTAACGTAAACGTACAAAAACAAAATGAGAGAAGATATTGTTTATCTCAACAACAGTACGAAGAACGAGAAACCGAAACGTCTATGTGTCTCATGCATACGCTATCATCTGGAATTGTAGAGTAGTATAAAGTCTTACGTAACTTGAAGCAATAAATAACACTGCAACGATAAATTAAACATCCCCCTTTTAATTTTTTCTCGTTCTGCCCGGTTTGTTTGTTAAATAAACGAATGTCGTTAACATAAAGCAACACTATACGCTTAAACTGTATGGAATAGTAGATAATATAAATGGTAGAAACTAATTATATTTCGCAGCCGTGTGGTTAAGGTTTTAAAAACTTTATTGACTCAAAATATATTAAAAATTAAATATTTAATTTATGTGAATTGTATTTATTATTTTAAATAATGAATTACACAAACTTTTGCTTTTGAAATAACTATGCCTTTACTATGGAATTAATTAAAAATCAAATGCAAAATCAACTAAATAAACAAAATTCAATTCAATTCTCCCTCCTGGGAGAAGGAAAGGCTATTGCTTTATCATCTTAGTACTATCCCCTTAGTTCATACTTCCATCTCATCACTTTTACAAACCTCTCCCCCTTTCCTACTTTTTCTATACTTCTCTCCCTTTATCCAATTAGCCCCTTCCCCAAAAATTCTCTTTTCCATCTTTTCTTCTAGTTTATAATCCCTTCCCCTATCCCCTAAAGCCCCCTCTTTATTCCTCTTTTCCTTTCGTATAATTATTTCCCCTAATATTCTCTTCATGATATATATACCCTTTACCTTGTACCCCAACTTCCACTTTTCCGCTACTTCTGTTTCTTTATTGTCCCATACTGTCCCTTCACATTATTTTACTAATTTTTCTTCCCTCTCTTGCTTTTTGACATTCTTCATTCATCTACAGTATCGCTCACTCCTTCCTTACCTGTCATCATCTTCTCCAATCACCTACTTGTAGGCCATCCAATTCTCTCAGTCACATTCATTTCGCACCTAATCCATTCGTTCACACATTCCTCCTTTTTTACCTTCATCATTCCTTCCATATTCACTTCTTTAACTAATCTCCTATCTTCATCCAACAAGCCTTTCCGCTCAAAATTCACCATCCTTTTCACTCAGTTAAACCATATTTTATATTTCCTTAATTCCTGTAGGACATGACCACTTTGTGTATTTATCCCAAAATTCTTTTCATGCATTGCAATTTCACCCTCTTTATCAGCTCTTTATCTCTCTTTATCAGCTTTATCAGCTCTCTATCAGCTCACTCCTCCCTCGAAATGCAATGTTTAATGAACGCTGTACATCTTTCTGCAGTCAGCTCCAACTCCCAATCCTCCTCCTATGCAACGTCGCTTGGCTCATGGCAATAGTTGACAACTGTTCCTATACGTAGAGTTTACTGACTGCCTGTATAAAAAAACTTGTGACCATACATACTAAATTTTTCCGTCGTTTTAATTATCTTAATTAATTATCCATGCTCGATTTATCTATTCAATGGTTTCATTATGTGTTGGTTAATCATTATTTGATTTAACGAATTATTTTATTTCATTTGTCTATTTCATGAGGCTATGTACGATATTCGATAACACCAACGTGCGAAATAAAAAATATTAAAAGTCCATGTATAAAAAACATGTAGTTAATGCACGCGATCAAACGCATATATATTCTCTCGGCAGAAAAACAACATAGCCTTTCTTTGTTCCTCTTCTTTCGAAGCATCCGGTTGTTGCATTCACGATGCCGATCTTTTTGTGATCATTCTAACTCGCCCTTTTTGCTCGGACGAAAATTATCTTTTATTATAAGATCTAGCCTTGAGCGCGAAATTTTTTTGTGTCACCCAAGGAATTAAATTTTATTTAGCGAATTTATATTATATTAGAAATTAAGTTATTACCGGCACTAATTTGTTCCTCGAAAATGAGATTTAAATAAATATTTAAATACAAATGTTATCGAATAGTAAGTCACTTTAAGATCACGGAATTATAATTATTAATCAACCTTCCTTTTATGGAGTATATACTAACATCTCTGATTTCCAGTGTGATGAGGTGAAAAACCTTCCACAACTATTTTTTTTTAAACAATGTTATTATTATAGTAATATAAATAATAGTTTAAGTTGATAGTGTCACCTTAAGATTTTTTCACACATATCAAAATAGACGAATGAGTGTGAAGACAAAAAAAATATACCAGAAATACGAGCAGTAAAAAGGAGAAGATTTAAATATTTATTTTGAGCACTCCAAAAATTTTTTTTTGCCCTTTTTCCAGTCCCAAATGCAGTAGATCACAGCTGAATGCTTACAGCATTTAAATGAGTATTAGAAGGCAATAAATTTTTTGTCTAATTAATTTGTTGAAACGTATATTATATTTTCCTCTCAACTTCTATTTCTCATTTCTCGCCTTCATTGTGCTAAAATACGTTAATTGGACTTTTATTTAATAGCGTAGATCATATTTCAACTCATTAAATTTGATTTATGTCAACATTACGTCAATATTAATCTTTAACAAATATGGTGATTCTTTTTTAAGATTAAGATTTAGAGAGATAGAAAGAATCGATAAATATGACTTGTCCACTTCCAGTAGCGGGCATTTACATAGTTTCCTAAATAGATGCTCAGAATGATAACCCATGAAACTGGTATGATACCTATGGCAAACTCATAGTTGTAGTATCGCTAGTAAGCGGAACCAGTGGGAGCCCTTAGGTTTGGCAAAGTCGTTGCGGCATCGGCGCCAACAAGAGGAGACAGTGAGGAAAAGTAATATAGAAATGGAATTGCAGATTGGAAGAAAATGAAAGAAAAGTACGCGAAGAAGAGAAAATAGAATTCATAGTAGGCAAAGATGAAGGAATTGAGGAAGAAGATGTGAAGCGGATAGACGGATGAGGAGGAGGAGGAAGAGGAAGCATGAGCATGAACTTAAGTAAGGAGGAAATGAAAGAGAATAAAATACGAAAGATAAAAGGGAACGTATTGAAAATGATAAGTTGGAATGTTGCGGCCATGAGAATTTCTGATTTGTGAGACCCAACACTAATCAACAAAGAGAAAGTGAGGAAAAGTAATATGGAAATGGAGTTGCAGATTGGAAGAAAATGAAAGAAAAGTATGTGAAGAAGAGAAAATAGTATTCATAGTAGGCAAAGATGAAGGAATTGAGGAAGAAGATGTGAAGAGGATAGACGGATGAGGAGGAGGAGTAAGAGGAAGCATGAAAGCATGAACTTAAGTAAGGAGGAAATGAAAGAGAATAAAATACGAAAGATAAAAGGGAACGTATTGAAAATGATAAGTTGGAATGTTGCGGCCATGAGAATTTCTGATTTGTGAGACCCAA
>WYDF02298135.1:0-15760 GCA_009867245.2 Adranes taylori
ATTTGATGATTTAGTTGTTTTATATGCCGGTTCTTTTGTTCTATATTTCCGTTTGACATCTTTAAAATTCTCCTTTGCTCTATAAGTTGGATGGTTGCATCTGACATCCAGTGCTTCCGCCTGATTCTTGCTTGTACTGGAGTACTTTTCAGTGCAGCTTCTGTGATCCATGTTTTGATATCTTCCCAGGATTGGTCTATGTTCTCGGAAATATTTAGTTTTCTAGAGGTATTCAGGAGCTTCTGAAATTCTTCTCTCTTCGGTATTATCATTCTTTTGTTGGGTGTCGGCCTAGTTTTCTATGCAGTTTAATTGTTAGGTTGGCAAGATGAAGTTTATGGTCAGATCCACACAGTGGTATTATACAGTGGCCTAATAAAAAATTTGGTGGTCCAAATTTTTTATTTTCAACACTTTATAGAATATTTTGAGATATTATTTAAAAAAGTGAATATTCTAATTGCAGGAGATATTAACATAAGTTTTATTCATAAAAAAACTGTAAAAAATCATCGATAATTCAATCTCCATCAAAGTAGTACAATATATCTATTAGTATTGATGAACCGACAACGTATAAGTGGAGCAAAACATGTATTGATAATATATTAACAAATCTTTCACATTTTAGTGCATCGGTTGTAGAATACCATATATCTGATCGCAAAGCTCAAAAGATAATATTTGGATATTCTAATAAGCAAGATGTTTTATACAAACGTAAGAATTTTTAACGAAATCATGAAAATTTGGCAAATGATTTAAATAATTGTTTTAGAAACGTACCATATAATATAGTAAATAAATTAGATCATATAAAATTTTAAACAAATATTACACAAACCGAGACAGTTTTCAAACTCACCGAGATAACTTTCACAGATGTAATTTGTAAAAAATTAAATAACACAACTAGCTCCGCATAGAAACTTTTCATATCAGTTAATAATGTATTTCACAGTAACAGTTTAATAAATCTGTCACAACACGGTTTCATAAATAAACATAATAATACTGCTCTTTTTTTGAACTCATCACGAACATTGCCAAAACACTAGGTTATAACAAATCCCATGCAGCATATTCATGAATCCCACAAAAGCCACGATATATTGTACAAAAAATAACAACTATTTGGACATATAACAAGTCATAAAATTTTATCAAAACTTTTCTGTCTGATCATTTCCAGCAAGTAAAAATTGACAAGAAAAAAATCCTATTTTTCAGATTAACTGCCAGTAAATGTAGGTGTAATACATGGAAGCGTTCTTGGGCCTTTCTGATTAATCACAAAAAATACAAAGCACAAAATGATAAGCTATGAAGATGACACAACACTTTGAATAATTGCAGGAGACAACAAGTATCATTAATGAAGGTTCTGATTGACGGTGCACCAAATAATATCCTAAGCTTATAATACCTGAACAGTGGAAAAAAGTATTTAAGAACTTTCATGGTCTTGCTAATCAAATCACAAGTCACCTGATGATTGAATTGGAGTCATCAGGTCTTCTCAAAAACAAAATGCCTTTAAAATTGTTGAGATGAAAAGCACCGAGTTCTTTGCCACTTTACCATTAGTAAAACAATATTACTAATCGAAGAAAACACAGCCGAGGGAGAGGCAGTTAACTGGTTAAAGATTCAATGGTTGCATTATAGTTTGAATTAACAGGATCAAATTTATTTTAAGGAATCGAATAAGGATAATGTTCATTTTTAGCATATCGATATGACTACACAACCGCTAAGTGACTTAAAATATTGTTGTAGCATAGTGGCGGAACTACAACTTTTGCGCCCCCCCCCCTTTGGTTTTCTCTTGCTCAAACTAAATAATAATTTCACTTTATAAAGCATATTTTAATTCTAAAAGTAAATTTAAAAATAATAAGGACAAACAAAAGAAATGTACCTCCATATAAACAAAACAAAATAAAATATACATAAATAAATAAATCAATTTAAAAATTAAAATTTTTCTTTCTCGCTTTTAAGTTAGCAAAATCTCAAATCAAATGTTCAATATCCATTTCTTGTGCAATTTCAGCTTCAAAGCTCCACAACGATAAGTTATGTAACCGGTCTTCTCCAATAGAATTCCGTAGGTACTTTATTATTATTTTTAATTGAGAATACGAACGTCCTGTCGTTGCCACACTGACAGGATGTATTAAAAATAATAAAATTGCAGTAACTACATCTGCAAAACTCACAGACAAAGAGGTATATTTAATAACTAAAAGTTCGCCAAATTCCATCATTATTAATATTTTGGAGATTTCGTCGTTCAGGATTGAAACTAACATTACCATTTGGATCGGAAAATTAGGTGAAATATCATCTTTGAATATTTTTTATAATACTTCGGTAGAACTCATAGTTTCTGTTTCGTTCATGCTAACTAAATTTTGAGGTACCATAAATGAAAATAAATTTACGATCTCGTTCATTCCTTTGAATCTATTGTCAATTTGATTGATGATTACATCGAGAACTGTATTAAATTGTAAAAGTAAAAAAGTCGTCACTGTTATTAAATCGATAATCTGTTGCCAACTCATCAAAATGTTTTTTTATGATTCCTTAGTCTTTTCCAAACAAAAATCGTGCTGATGTTCCATTTAGCTGCAATTTGAATTGCGTCTTCTTTTGCGTACGATGATTACAAATTTCTGTAATTTTTTAGATTTTTACTTGTGTTCTCTAGCGAAATAGTTGCAATTCTCAAATCAATATTTTTAGTTTGAAATAATTTTGAAGATAAATTTATTTCTCCTAATATTTTTGACAAAATTACATACATATAAAAACACAAATTCAAAATTGTTCATACGTTTTATAAGATTAGAAGCAGTTTCTCGCTCTTCTTTTTTTCACTGTTTAAACTTAATTCAGAAGGAGCTTTCATTATGTCTAAAAACGGAATTTGATGGTACTAAAAGAAATGGCACTACCTTTCAGCCCAACATGTAGGGTTTAACCCTTACAAAGTAACTTCTGATTCGCCTGTAAATTTTGATAAAAGGTCACATCTTTTTACACTGTGACCAAAAAATGTATAAATACTTTCTAAAGTTAAAAAAAAGCCTGAACATTAGTACAGTTTTTTAAAGGATGCTTGAACACTGTTATACGCTCCACTCATGACATTCGCCCCGTTATAACCCTAACCTGTGCATTTATTTAGCGGTATGTAATTTTTTTAACAAAATTTATTATATCTGTATAAAATCAAACAGCTGAGTGATCGTGCATTTCTCCAAAACCAGTGAAAACATCTTTTCTGTTAATTCTCGTTGGTTTATCTTGTTAATTTTTAACTATTTTTATATATCTAAATACTCGACTAAGTTGGTCTTTTTTTGTAATATCTTGTGTTGTATCGATTATAATTGTATAAAAAGTTCATAGTAATATATTTTTATGCAGTTGCGATGACCACGAAAAGCCAAACAATTATTAGAAAGAACTTAGATTATATTAAAAAGCCTTTGTAAAACTTGTACCCAAAAATTTGTTTCATATCGTATTTACTGTTCAGATATTCTGTCGATCATCTTATTATCTTTCCATTTTATATATATGTAACATGAATGTACATGCTGTTTACTACTTTTGTGCACTGTTTTGAAAGACCTTTCCAATCCCTAATGCCATCTGTGCGCCAATTATCGCTCTTTGTATTTGAGAACAACCAGCAAGGTTCACAGTAAACTACATCCAATTTAGGTGAATAACAAAGCCAAAATGATTTTGGCATTTTGAATGACATTATTTTCTAACTACTTCCAACATCTTTCATACTCGAAAATTATATTCTCATTTTAAACCTATACTTAAAAAGTCAACAGTATCTATCATTTAATAACATTTAACTTTTTAAGTATAGGCAACAAGTAATGCAACAAGCGGCAATTTATTTAAAATGCCTAGCTTTCTTTTTCCCAAATGATTGTCAATAAATTCCAACATAATATGTTAAAGTTAAAGAAATATTTATTTATGATTTTAGTTCCGAAAATAGAAATTCTCGGCGAATCGGAAATGTACGTTAAAACTGGCAGTACGGTGAGTCTGAAATGTATGATAGCACAATCACTTGAAGAACCTGCATATATATTTTGGTATCATGACGACGAAAGGGTGCTGGAATTCGATCGTAGTTCATTAGAAATTAAAATGGAAAGGATTGGAACCGATACAATGGTATCTACTCTTACAATCTTCCATACGAAGTCAGAAAATTCTGGAAACTACACATGTAGTCCGTCAAACCTTGATTCAGCAAGTGTTTTATTACATGTGTTAAATGGTAATGTATTTATATACTATAATGTAAAACCCTAAATTTTACAATGTGAGTCACCTATCACATATCTTTTAAATATTAAAATTTGTTGGAACTGAATTTCGTACAAAACTTATTTTTACATATTTTTGTATCCCATATATCCAAAATGTAGTACACAATGTGTCGAGTAAGAAAGTAACCTGTAAAAAAGTGACTACGATTTTACTTATAAAAATTATAGACAAATTTTATGTTATAGTAATTATCTTGCCACTATATTAGTTAAAGGTCTAGTCTTCTTCATTGTAGTCTTCGTGGCATGTTGTCTATGAATAACTCAGCATAGATTGCAAGAATACGAAGTGAAGTAATTTTTAATTAGTAATTTATTTGCCCTACTGCTTGATCTTAGTTAGGCGCCAAACATTTTCAATAAGATTTGTGTTTGCTGTTTGAGGTCATTATCTCCTTGAAATGACAAAGATAAAATTTCTGGTCAAATCCCAGATATAGCCTTTTTGGTACATTTGAACCATATTCAGTGCCTTTACTATCGGTGAAGATTACAAATTGCAACAGATTCCATTTTGCATTAATCGAGTTCTGGAAACGTGACATTAAATTTGGAAGTTTGTCATTAAATAACATGCATTCGTATACCATGGCTGACCATGGTTGAACATACGTACATAGCAAACTTTTTTGTGCTTAAGGACATTCCAAAAGGCGCTTATCAATCAAAATCTCGGAATCAAAAATTTTCATGAATTTATATACCTATTACCTGCATGAACTATATACCTACGAGATATGACCAGATAATACGCGGAATTTTTAAATGTCGCGGCCTGTAGAAGTCCAAATGTCAAATGTTTGTTGTTGTTTTATTGGTAGATATTTCCCCAAAAGTATGTTGACAACTGCGCCCATTTTCCAAGAGGGCCGCGAAGATGTAGAGGAGCACTAGCGTCCTAATATATTAATAACTGATAACCGCCGAATCACTATCAAAGAAATTGCTGATGATGTTGGTATTTCATTTGGTCCATGTCAATTTATTATTTCAGATATGAGACGAAACGTAGCAAAATTTGTTCCCAGAATGTATGCTCACGTATAAAACTCTATATATTTATTTTCTCTATGTAGTGGGGCTAGTTTTTGAAATCCGGCCCATTTAATATTATGCTATAAAAGGGCATGGGTATGGCGATAACATATTTATTTCGTGGCGACAAACATTAATATTTTGTGCTTTTATGATTATCGTCCGTATTTATAATAAATTACTCACTCTACTCGCGCTCGTTAATTGACTAACCAGCCTACATACTGCACCACTACCAGATGCTGATTTCATTTCAATTTTTTTTTGAAAATATTGAAATATTGAACATCTCATTACATACCTAACCATTACAGAAACCTACGAAAAGCATTACAATTGGCGAAGGTTAAGCTGTAATGAGATATCTTAGTTTTAAGATGTAAATGGGGCAAATGTGTTCAATCATTGAGATGGCTTAACTTGTTACAAGTAATATTTATCAAAAATAAATTTTATATATAAATAATAGGACTATAAATATTTACGGCGAGAAGTCAATGAAATACTAAACTGGAGCACGCAAATTAAAAATGTAACAAAGAAAGGATATACACCTTTGTGCAGATTGACGAGAGAACTAAAGAAAGCAAATGAGAAAATATTAGCATAAGCCAATGTCAGTTTCAAGCTTATATCATAAAATAAGATAGAACTGTCTAGAGACAGGCGACACAAAAAACAAAGAGAGAATTTCGAAAAAAAAACTTGTCAAGTCTAGTAGATGAACAAAAATAGGAACACTTCTGTATTTCAGTGTATTTCTTTTTCTGACGATGTTCTAATTACAATAAACTTTATTAACATTATTGGCACACTAAGTGCCAAGTGCCGTGAATTTCCATTTTTTTACTAAACATTTTTCCTCACTTCATTACATCGTCTAAAATCAGAAACTTTAATTTTTGTTTATTGGAACCAAAAAAAAAACCTTTCAAGGCATGCTTTTATAGATAACTTCTATATCTACATTAGATTTTATTAGAAATCTATTAGATTTTATTGTATTTAATTTAAAAAGTATTATTTGATTTTGATGTTTATTAATTTTCTTTTATAGGGGAGCATCCAGCAGCAATGCAACGCGGTAAAAATTCAGCATCACCGATACCTGGTTGGTCGCATCTTTCAATGGGTCTAGGCCTCGTCACCTGTATATCGCCGCGTTTTGCCGTTGCCATCACATTATCATTGGCTGCTATAATTCAACTTTTTTCATAAAATTCAGTAATTTTAACAAGTTTATTGTTCATAATAAATGTAATAGACGAATTGTGCTTATTTGGCGCATAAAAAATGCGGAATAATAATAATATTTTGGGCAAATGATATACCTCTATATCAGCAAAATATCAGAGCAAGTGTGCTTAATAAATTCCATTCAGTCGACTGATGTGTTTATTTGTGATGCGCCACGCGGTATGGACCATTTGAAAAACAGCAACATGAAAATGTTCCGTCTAAAGCTTTGTAATAAACACTTAAGTTATACTTACATTACTTGTTTGCGTTTATTGTTACCCGTATCATTAAGTCAATTTGATAATAAAATTTTAGGAATCGGGCCAACTCGTAACATTTAATTTATGTAGAGTAATTTCGTAACTTTTATTCCTGCAAGATCAGCGAACTCATAGTCCATTATATATTTAGAGCGATTATTACATATAGATAACTTAAGAGACCAACAAGTTAGCAACTAATATGGACCTCACATCTTACAAAAACATGATGTACATAAACATGATACAAAAACAAATATTTTACGAATACATAAAAAATATACAATATTAGTTACTAGGGAAAACTACATTCAATAATTTTAATTTATAAAAGCTACGTTTAATAAATATCTCCTGTAAAGATTGTTGATTATTGCTTGTAAGATGTTGCTTATAATTTGAAACAATAAGTTCTAAATTACAAGCAACAACTTAACTTACAAGCAACGGTTTTATAATGTTGTTCATACAATTTGCATACTTTGGAAGTTTTCCTTCTATATAAAATTTTACAAAATTTTTTCCCGTAATTTATCCGAAATGCAGTTTTGTTAACTAGTTATCAATAAATTTTCAAGGAATTGGAAAGATAACAGTGGAACTATTCACAGGAATTGGATGAGTTCTATTATAAGCCCATATCCAATGCTTGTAAGATGTTGCTCCCACCAAGAGCATAATCCAACTTCGACTGTTTTGTCGCATAATCTATTCCTTATCTGTTTATCAAAGACTGACATCAGGCATGGAACAGGATAGGTTTATACCATTTATTATTTCATGTGGAATCACATAGTTTAGAATCACTAGGTATCTGCAGTTTCCTTACCGCTTCTGTACCCAGTCTGTGTGCCAGCTAAGAACGTCTTTTCTTTCATGTTCGCTAGCTCGCGCACTTTCAATCGACGGTCATCTTATACCATTTTGTGGATTTTCTTCACCGTTTCTCACGTGGTCATGTCATTTGATCGACCATTGTCATGTTCACTCTGGCACCTCGTATGGCTTCGTTTAAACTCTCGCACCCAATATTTTACTGATGAAAACGAAGTAGCAGACTCCCCAAGAATAGAATCTAGTTCTGCTTTGATATTGGTTGTACTGAAGCCTTTCAAATAAAAGTGTTGTTTCATATAGCAATTTTTCCATATATATAAATTCACTCAGAGCGTTCACTGTTGATAGGTGCCAAACAAAAACTAAACAACATAGCGTTGTCAAATTTTAAACTTAAGCTTTATAGAAATATCGTCATATCTATAAAGCTTATAGTACTTCTGGGACTGTCCTCGTATATAGAATTATTTTTTATACAAATTTTGCGGCCCTTTTATGCGATTTTTTTTATATTGAAAAATTATTCACTGTTTACTTAATTATGCAAGTTAAATAAAGCGCCATTAAAGTTTGGAATTACTTGTTAAAAAATTACACTCCTTTCAATTTCTTGATTTTTATAAGAGATGATAAAATACAACTTGCGAACGATATACTCATTCCAATTTTTTCATTCTCTTTTTCTGACTTTGAGCATTATTTTTTTACAAGTGACCTGGAAAATCATGAAATTTCGAAGTTGCCGATGCATGCATAGTGTGGAATTTAACCCATCAATCCACTAGTAGAGATAGACTGTTGTTTCAAGAAATGTTAAAAATCACGGTTAAAAAAAAAAGAGTGCGAACTGATGTGATTAATTTACGAAAATAACAGTAAAACCATAGAACTCTATAATATTACGCACTTAAACGATGCAATCGAAACGAAGAAAACAGAAACACATGATTGACCTAGATACTGAAATCACTCTTTGAACTTCAAGTCCAAGAGTGATTGCAATATGATATAATTTGCAATCACTCTTTGACTTCCCCTCATAAATGGGGGAAGTGAGAAACTAAGCTTATTTTCATATTAACATTGTGGTGCTTCTTTGAAGGACATGCAAAAATTTATTACAAAATTTATTGCTACAATTATAAAATTGAGTACATAAATCTAAAATAGCCAGACAATATAATAGAGTATCAGCTACATAAAAATTTTCACTCTACTACATTCACTCTATACATTAAAAATTCATACTCAACTAATTTTTTAGAAAGCAAATATTAATACTCAAGCAAAGTCAAAACGAAGTGTAAATTGTCTGTAAACATATCTGTAACCATAACTCTTCTAATATTTGGCATATCCAGACGATTTAAAATATTTTTAAATTATACTGTCATCACATCATCTATTTGAGGAAACAAAAATATCTTATCCATTTTTGAACTCTGCCTCATAAATTTACAAACAGCGCCATTTGTAGACTTATATAATATTTGCCCAACATTTTTTGGGATTCCTTTTTCGTATTTATTCCGTAAGTTAAATTAATACTAACAAAGTCGCCGACTTCGATATCTTCTGGTGTTAAACTCATTACATCGGCTGTATTTTTAAAGTATTCAATTTCGGGATCACTGTCATCCATATTTTCGTCTTTAGAAATTGCTTCATACCTTACAGTGTAAGAAGAGCGTGAAACATAAACAGAAAAATCTGATGAATCAGAATCCGAACTTGAATGCTCTTTGTTTTCTTTTCTTTGTGGTAATCACACGTTCATCAGTTCTGCTATTATCATTATTCAGAGGTAAGTTATCTGCTTTTAGTGTATTGGTTGTGGTAATTACTTCCGCTCCTTTAGCAACTCTAGTGTTTTTCTGTCTTACAATTTCTTGCTCCTTTACTTGATAAAGCAGTAGCTGTTCAATGTTACGTAGCGACTATTCTGAGTAATGCCGTTCGTAGCAAATTGGTTGTTGTGACATTCGCTCATTCTTCCAGATGAACATTGGCTAGGTTCATTTCACAAAAATAGGTTCCCTTGGACTTGAGGAAGATCGGCTAGGTTCACATGTAAGATGTGTAATTATAGATACTGATAAGTCCCTTCGACTGACTCCCATCATCTTATAGCTTCTGGATCATACTTCTCTATAGAAATAGTTTTTATTAAAGGGAACGATACCACCTTTATAATTCCTTGTATTTTTGTATTTTTTCTTGCAAAATTAGGAAGCTTTTTAAAGGCAACTCCCGCAGTTGTGCAGCAATGTGTTTTCCGAATTTATCATATTGATCTTCAGGTACATTTGCGGCGAGTAGTGGAGCTTCATGCAATTTATTTACTGTAGACTCCATACGAGTGAGTACTGATCTACATTTTATTATATTGGGAAATTTTGGTTGACAAATTAAATTGGAGTAGTTATTTTTTTTCGGTAACCTTCTTTTTCCTTATGTATAGCAGAAACTTCTTCAGATAGGGTATTAGAAGTTGCAGATGTCGATTATGACGTTTCAAAATCATCATAAGACTTTTTATTCCAGTCATCCATAGCATAATCCTCCGATGGTGTAACTAAGTCCTATGATAAAGAAAAATTAACTTAGTATGTAACAAACAAAGTAATTTTAGGATCCAAGTTCTACTGAAGAATGGACAAAAATTCAAAAAGAATTCGAAAATAAATGGAATTTCCCTAATTGTTGTGCTGCCTTAGATGGCAAACATCGTTATTCTACAAATACAAAGGGACATATAGTATCGTATTATTCGCAATGGTCGATGCAGATTACTGCTTAAAGATACATAGATGTGGGTAGTGATGGTCGCGCTAGTGATAGCACTATCCTTCACAATTAAAGATAGCAATGGAAAGAAACACTTTACAATGGCCCGAAAATGGAGTATTTGTGGGGAACGATGCATCCCCCCTTGAAAAATATTTGTTAAAACCCTATCAAAATAAGAAACTTTCGAATAAGCAGTAAATTTTCAACTATAGATTGTCAAGATTGAGACGGGTAGTAGAAAATGCTTTTGGGATATTAGTCTCTCGGTTCCGCATTTTTGGTAGGGTAATACCCCTGAACGTGAACACTATAGAAAGCTTAGTAAAAGCAAAATGTGAGGTCCACAACTGGCTAAGGAAGACTTCTTCTAGAACATATTTACCACCCGGCTCTACTGATGAGGAAGATGAGTGTACAGGTGGGGTTATCCCTGGTGAGTGGCGAAAAGTAGAAAGTTTGATTCGTCCGGTTGGGCACCTGTATAGCTCTAATAATTATAAAAATACAGGCAAACACTTACGCATATGGTTTACCAATCAGTTTATGACTAATTGGGTTGTACCATGGCAAAATAAACATGTAATATCCGAATGGGAAAATGGTAATGATAGTGATGACTCACAGGATGATATTGCAGATAGCGACTTATCTGAATATTAGACTTTCATTCATTAATTTATTTATTCAAATATCTATCAAACTAATAATGAAGTCTACTTTGTAAATAATAAATGGGTTTCAGAAATCATATCAAAAGTTCTATTTTTTAAATCTAATTCCACTGGACTTATAAGTCATGAATAAGATATATTTAATAAGATTTTTAAATAAACATACAGCTAAATAATACTATTAACTTGTCAAATTTGAACTTGAAAAATTTCCCATTTATGAAAATAATCTGTATATTTCAGAAATGTAGTTATTAACCCTAGAAAACTGGACTATATGTCACGTACACCAATACTGGACTATCGTCATTTTTACTATCGAGTGTTCAATAAAAGTTATTTAGAATTGTACGAGTATATTGAATAAGAATGAAAAGTATTACAGTTTATTATCAGAACTATAACAGGTTATATTAAGCCATTTAAAATTTTTTTTATTTAGTTGCACATTTACTACATATATCTCAGTGATTTTCTCTGCATATGGCATTTTTGTATTTAATGCCATATGTGGAAGTCATACATCATTTTCTACTAGAGCAATAAAAACAAGTTTTTAGCTACTTTTCTATATAGTCTGGTGTCAGTTTCTTCAGGTACGTTGAGGGTACCAGCGATGTCTTGTCGAAGATCCCGACGCAAAGTTTGCACACATAAACGTTCTCTCATCCAATCATTGGCAAGTCTGTGGTTGCTTTGATTGATCATGTATTCATACTAATTGATACGTTTTTGGTTCAAGTTCAATGTATTTGTAATATAAATTACGTAAGAATTTATGCATACTATATTTATCATATTATAAAAATTGCCATTGGCCATCTTCTGGTTTTTCGGTTACAGCTCATAGTCGAACACAACTGGTCAAAGGTGTCCACTTCGCCTTTTGTTTGATTGTAGTTGACTAAAATTTCTGGCTTTCCACCTGTTTCGAGTTTATTATCGTGAACAGAAGTAGGACAATTTTATTCTTTTTTTGGCATATACGATACCAAAGTTCTCTTTTGATCGTAACAAAATATTGAAGTATTTGCATTTCGTTTCTCTGAATTCAGTAATTCTTGCGGGATTTCTCTTTTGGTTTTACGAAGAGTTCCTAAGGAAGTAAGATTGTAGGGTTTATTGACCAGTTCATCATCTGCTAATGGAATTGATGTAAACCAATTGTCCACGGTAATAATTCTATTACAAGCATGGACCGATTTTGTAAGCTCTCGAACAAAATGCGTCGCCAATGACAGTCCATTCGTATTTGTGCATTTTCCTAAATACGGACTAGCGTCAACCATGTACTTTGAGAACGAGTCGCATAGCATGACAAATTTAATCCCGTGTTTAGCTGGTTTGTTTGTAATAAACATTCTAAAGGGACAGCGCCCACGAAATCCAATGGGTTGTTGACATGATCAGAATTGCAAATAGAACTTTTATTTCATTTTTGTGGTGTTAGATATATTGGCATTACTGTGATATCTTTCAGAATGTCTTGATATTTCAGAATTTGTATGCTCAAGTATGATGTCTATTATTTTATCAGAGAAGAAATGCTAAAAATATTCAATAAAAGTAGAACAATTCTTGACAGTACCTTTTGTGCCAGGTACAAAATGTATAATGATTCTTGCTGCTGTTCTTTTACTTTTCAATGGTGTTGTAGTTGACCATTTATGGCAATTTTTTTCCAGTTAGGGAAGTTTTTCCAAGCTGTATTATGTGTGAAGACTTGTAGTCAACTTTCTCACTATTCTCTTCGGCGGGTTCTTCAGGCTGAAATATTAGAGCTTCTTCAACTAGACTTGGCTCAATAGCAGTCTCAACCTCATACTCATACATTTGGTGTTGAAAAATCACGAGCCTACTAACTGTAATTGTCGTTGTGAAGTCATCTAGCGAGTCATTTATATATTATAACTAAAGGCAACAAAAACCTTGATTTTTAAAAATTTGGGATATACGAGGTATTGTCTTCACACCATCGATATCCAAGTGTAAATGGACATATTTAAGTACCGATTTTCAAAATTTCAATCATTACTGTGCATACTTTAAAAAGTTTTTACCAAAACATCATCAACGTACGCAAAATCATTATTTGACGTTTAAAGAGTAATTTCACAGTTTGTAGTGCTATCATGTGTTTCTGTTTTCACTGTTCTGACTATATCGTTCGATTATAGCTTGCGCGCGTAATATGAAATAGTTTGTTTATGTCACTCTTATTTTCGTAATTTTATAACTGTTTCCACTCTTTTTTTTTTTGAAGCGTGATTTTTTTAACAGTTCGTGAAATAACAGTCCATCCATAGAAATAACATAACAGTTGGTTTATAAAAGCTTCTGGATTAAAATTCGTTACGAGTTGGCCTGTTCACAAATATTAAATATAAATGAGATTTGTAAAGCAAAACAAAGAGGTTGGAGGAGAGATATATGTATTATATAAGATATAAAACAAAATTCGTAGTTAAGAACATTGTATAATATATTAACATATGTTAACAAAGAAATAAATATTATCTAAACATTACAGGTGTCATTTGATCGCATGAGTTATACATAAATATTAAAAATACAATTGCATCATCATTAATAATATTTTTTAAATTGTACAAACTTACAAATCTCAAAATATCGTAATGATTTTAATCAGATTTTTATTACAGTGTAATTATATGTAATAAAATATATATAAAGCATCAATTCATGCATGTCTACAGACGTACGTATATACAGCGCGCAGATAAATATTTACAAAGCATTTAAAATGATGCTTTAAGATCTTAGATATCTTAAGCTCTTTTGCAGATATTTAGAGAAGCTCAAAACTTTTTATTTTCGTTTTTCATTTATATTAATTAATTTCAACCAAATGCTTCGTGAACTTATTAAGCCCGAAAACTCTAAATGGTTTTCATACGAATTGTCCCTATATTCTTTTAAATGGCAACAGTGAAACCTGCTCAAAGTGATCACTGTTGATTTGTGGCAAAACGTTCAATTTATAAAGGTATCACTTTACAGAAAATTATGGGTTTATGGGTACATGCTTCTAAAAAATCATTAATTTTTGTTTTTTTGTTGAGAATTATATAATTATTGAATAAGAATTCCAATATAGTATAATGTGACAACATTTCTGGACAAGAATTTATATAAAAAGCTTTTAATTTATGAAATACTTCAATCATTTCGTTTATTGAGGGATTTAATTCTTCTTTTTTTTTGGGATTTAATTCTTCTTCTGATTCCACTTCATTTTCTATTTAATTCATTTCAGTGATAACAACATCTACAATTTCACTTAATTTATAAGTTTCGCAAATGGGTACATAATCCTCGAAATATGCATCGTCATCAATTTCAATTTCTTCATTGCAAAGAATGTCTGTAGTAAAGAATACATTTTTAAAACAATTCTGTATTGAATCTGTTTTTTTTTTCTTCCTTTCATGCTGTATCAATCCACAAACAACAATAAAATTAAAAATAAAATAATAAAAGGATATCAATAATGTTTATGTTGACACTTGCCTCTGCAATTTCCTGTAGCATCGGTCCAGAAACTCTAGCATTTATTGAGCTCATTTTGTTAAACCAGTTAAATACACCTGTATTTATTTCATCATTATATTTTTTCTTCTTTTTCTCGGAAAGTGACATCGTTTTGCTGCACTGCGCTGACTGTGGTTATTTTCTAAATAATTAATGTAATTTTATCTTTTAACGATAATTCTTTATATTTTTCATTTCGGATACTAGCCATTATTCACTACTAATCAGCAAGTACTAAATGAGAAGGAATTAAGATTAAAGGATCTCCAAAACCAACCCGAAGCATTCGTAATCACGCCAATTATTCACATCGAAACGCTAACCATTTAAGACAATTGTGAAGCCCGTGCCTATACGCCAAACTTTCGCGCAGATTACTCAAAATTTAATTCGCCGCGTAAAATACTCGTTCAAATAACCAAGGGTTATTTTAAACAAAAGTATAGATAACAGCAGGTAAATAACAATTCATGTTCACAGTATACAGTTGTTCACTTTATACAATATAAATGTATGTAGAATTGATATTGGAAGGTTCAAATTTATAAAATGTGTTCATTTTAAATAGTTGTGCCAGGTTTTACTTTATGTCATTTTCCTCGCTCTTCCTAACTGTACATCACACAGAACTCATGCAACTGCATTTATCTAATGGTGCGTTTAGATTTGAGCACGCACGCACTGATCCACCGCAAATGCTCAAATGTAAACGGTTATGCGCGCACGCTCGCATTGTGCGTCATTATGCGCGAATAGGTGCGAATGCGATCCGCTTGGTGTCGGTCTCGTGTGTATGCTCAAAAGAATTAATTGATGCACGAATGCTAAGTTTAACCCCTCAGTGGGCGCACCCCATTTTGTTACACGAGTAGGCGCATGGATGACAAGTATCATCCATGCCTTCTTTATCCCTTATAACGTAATATACAAGTAAATAAATTGAAACATTTTGATGTAAGTTTATTTAAATGGTATTTTAAAAGGTAGATTAATACAAAACTGT
>WYDF02298146.1:0-15759 GCA_009867245.2 Adranes taylori
TGTTAGAAAACTGTATGAAATCATCAGTTGGATGCAACGCCAGATACAAAACATCCGACGTCGTATGTTGTTATGAACAACAAACAAAAATGATTCAGTAGAAAAGATATAAATTCCAGTAGAAAACATGTTGTCATTCATACATATTTTCTACTGGAACTAGCTTGACGCATAGTGAACAGTGAATCATACGACTGACTGCATACTTTTGGATGTTATTTATCTCGGTGGGTCAATGCGTTGTGCAGCACATTGTGTGCTTGCAAACGGATAAGTGTATTGGTTATATTGTATGATGGTGTGTGGAAATATCTATGCTTGCTTTGTGTTTAATTAAATATTCTTTTGCTGTTTTAATTGAATGCAGATTTAAGGAATTGCTACGAAAGTGTTTTAATCAATAGATGTTCTAAAGCTCAAATATCTTGTAGTCATCCTACAATTTGGAAATTTTAAACGTCATGAAAGGGAACAATATATTTATGATTAAGAATTGAACGGTTTCTAACTAGAGGAAAGCCCCCCTCTCCTTCTAAAAAGACGATATATTTAAATGTAAACGATCTACTAAACAACGCAGAACAATAATTGCTATTCTCGCAATCGATCCTTCATTTATGCACCTCGTTCTGCTAGAAAACGATATGAAATCATCATTCGGATGCGATGTCGGACACAAAACATCCGACGTCATATGCTGTTCCGAACAAAACTCATTCAGTAGAAAAGATTTAAGTTCAAGTGGCTTTGCATCCGACGTGGTATGTTCTGAACAACAAACGAAAATATTCGTGAATATTTAGTTAGTCATTCATACATATTTTGTACTGGAACTAGCTCGACGCATAGTGAACAGTGAATCATTTGACTGACTGCATATTTTTGGATGCTATTCGTCTCGGCGGGACAATGTGTTGTGTAGCAAACGGATTTAGTGTATTGGCTATATTGTATGATGCTGTGTTGAAAAATATATGTTTAATTAAATATTCTCTTGTTGCTTTTTCTTGATGTTTTCATTGAATATAGATTTAATGGAATTGCTACGAAAGTGTAGTAGCCAATAGGAGTTCTGAAGCGCAAATATCACCCGATTATAGGTTTAATCGTCTATGGTTAGGCGAGGTGTGAAAGAGTCAGGAAAGTGTGAAGGAAGGCTAAGATCGATGGAGAAGGATTTGGGGAATATCTCGTCTAGACAAAGTACGTAACGACGAGATTATAGAACGTATGCATATACAGGAATCAATGATTGATGTAATTAAGCAACTGCTCTGATATGGACATCTGAGATTAATGCGTAGCACAAGATGACTGCAAAGAATACAGGAATGAGTTCCATGATAAAATAGGAAAAAGGCGATCAGAAAATGTGATCAAAAAATTTGTTTATACTCAAAACGTGGTACATTTCTCAACATTTTGGCTGTGAAATGAATCATTTGGAGAACAATAGAGACCTCCAACAATTTCCATGAATTGTTGGACTAACCATCTATTCTTGGACAATTTCCATCAATTGTTGGACTGTTAGTTCATCAAATTGTTGGACTGTTAGTCCATCAAATTGTTGGACTGTTAGTGCATCAATTTATTGGACTAATTGTAGAATATCTGCTTTTAGTAGACTGGTAAGAAAAAAGTTGTGGGAGAAAATGAAAAAATAGTGATATCAAAAGGGTTCAGATGTAGTATAAAAGAATTATTTAATGGAACTTAGGTGAGAGCAAGAATAAACGGAAATGTACCCGAACGATCTCAGATAAGAGAGGGTATGCGATAAGGATGTCCATTTAGTGGAAATCTATTCAATGTAAACATGTTGGATTTATTGAATGTTAAAAGGACGGGATGGGGTGTGATGATTGGAGATTAAAAAATATGAACATTGTAGGTTATGTTAGGTTATGCAGATGACATTGTATGCCTGCTGATAAGGCGGAAATGAAAGAAATGATCGAAAAGGTGAGTAAGTACATGCAAAAGTAATGTGAAGAAAACTAAAATAATAATGGTATGTTAGAATGGAACTAGAAAGAGAGAGTAAATGGGATACATTCAGAAGAAATGGAGAAAATACAGAGTGCGTGAAGTCATGTAATTACTTCGGATTAATGTTACGTCATGTAAGGAACAAGTGAGGATGGTGGCTATAAAAGCAAAGGTAGCAGCGGAAAGAAGAAGTTTAATGAAATGGTGAAAAGAAGGTTAATTATTTTGAATGAATGTGTGAAGGGTATAACTTTGTATTGGGACCAGGTATGGACAGTAACAGAAAGAGAATCATAGAAAAGACACAAATAGAATACTTGTTATTGAAAAGTGTACGACTGGAGAAATCGTGCAGGATGCTGATGATAGATTGATGAAGGCGATAATGTTTGCAAAAGAGACCGATGAAACAAAGGGCGTGGAAGTTTTCGAATGGAATTGAGATATAAGAAACATGATGAGGAGAGTAGGATGGTTGATTACAGGATTATTTGAAGGAATAAGAGAAGGCTGGCTAAGTGAGACCGAGATTGAATGCGGAATGCAGAGGCATGTGAATGCAGAAACATGTAGGAAAATACAAGAAAAGAAGGTAAAATTAAATGGCGGTAATGACTACCCGGATGGAGTCCACGGAGTTCCTGCTTGGCTTGGCGGTGGGTTCGACGGAGTCGGTCTCAGTCATCGCGTTCGAACTGGCGAACTAGCTGGTTGGCGTCCCTCCTCTTCTGTCGTCATTCTCCTCGTTTTCTCATTCACAGCGAAGATACACGGAAGGGAATTGAAATATTGAGATGCGTGAGCAGAGTTAACTGCTAGATAGTTATGAGCAGTTCAGAAAATTCAGCCGAAGAATTAAAGTGTATAAATTGTATGTGCCTGACTTGCTGGCATAGATATTTAGTTATTGAAATTGTTAGATTTTAATTTAATTTTGATAGACGAAAAATTAAATTATGATTATGTTGGTAGCACTTTATTTAGAAATTCCCAAACGTATTCATGTGTGCGAAATGCTCACTCTATATGAATACTTAGCTATTTATTAGTGCAGTTGACGATGTGCGAAATGTTCACTCTAAAGCTATCAGAACAAGACTCAAATTGCATCTTGGTGAAACTGGTCTGGGTATGACTTTTTATATGAAATCGGAGATATTTGGTGTCCTAATTTGCCGACAATAGTTCTTGACGTTGGCGGCGGTAACTAGTCAGGGCTTAGTCGAAATTTCTGCTAAAATCTTTAAGAAGGAAAAATTTTCCTCGAATAAGAAGCGTCCATTCATCCGTTACGAATTTTAAAGAACATTATCGCATCATATTCCTGCCAAAATTCTATGATACTATGACGGGAAGCTCTCCAATCAGATTTTCCGTGCAACCGAACAACGAGCTGCAACCCCCTTCGACTACGGACATCCACCAACCAAAGGATTGGTGACGGCAGCTTTTACGTGGAAAGAGTTCAAAACAGCGTACCCTCCTTGTATACAATAGAAAAATCTGGTTAGACGAAGGTACCGCCCTCAAAGTTCAATAAACTCATTAAGAGTTGTTCGTTGGAAATTACGATAGCATCGAAATCTCTACTAGACGAGATCACGGAAAGTTCAATAAACTCTTTAAAAGTTCTTATCGGAGATCGTAAAATCTTTCGTCCAGACAGAGGCAATGAACGCAGAGTTGATCAACCTTATTAAGAGTTGTTTACTCGAAATCGGAGATCCCCAAAAGCGAAATCCTATAGGAAAAAAGTGCCCGCGAAGACCAAGGCGCCATAAAAGAGAACGAAACATATCTGTCTCTCTTCATATGTACCATTTTTTCTTACGCTTTGCATTCGATGTAAACACACAAAAATGCGAAACTTATCTGTCCGAAGCAAAGACAGCAGCAAAAAGGAAGGTCATCGGAATGCTAATGCTATATGTTTTCCTTCTCACTTTCTCTTCTATTTCTCTTTATACGTGAATAAATACGAGAATACAATTCTCTTTATACACACTCGTAATTTCCTTCTAGTGTATCTAGGACATAAATACTCATTTTATATTTGTTGCAGGTTTAATAGCAGTAAATAAAACATTAGACGAAGTAAAAAAATGGGTATCAGAACGCATGGGCAAGGACCAGCAAGTCGGCAACGCAGTAGGCAAACTGAAATACTTTATTATCGAACCATTCGTTCCACATAAACAAGAAGAGGAATTCTACGTCTGCATCTATTCACACAGACACGGCGATACAATATTGTTCTATCATGAAGGCGGTGTTGATATTGGCGATGTTGATGCGAAAGCGGCCCGTCTCGATATACCTATCGGTGATACACTAGCTGATACCGCAAGAATCGAACGATCCCTGCTCAAACATGTCACCGTTCCATCGAAACGCACAATACTGACGTCATTTATTCACGCCCTCTATCGCCTGTATGTCGATTCACATTTCACATATTTAGAAATTAATCCATTAGTCGTGACCGATAAGGAACTTTTCATATTGGATTTAGCTGCGAAATTGGATGCGACAGCAGATTTTATTTGTAAACCACAATGGGGCGAAATAGATTATCCGCCACCATTTGGAAGGGATGCTTATCCGGGTGAGTATTATATCTATGTATACTTCTTTTATACATTTCTGCATATTTTTGATGATTTAAAAACTTTGTGTCATTAGATTTAAGTAAATATTCTTGAAGAGACACTAGGAGTGTAGTTGTATTCTACTCCGCTGCAAAGTATCACGCAGCTAAATGGTAGCACAAGTAAAGTATCATATACCTGTCGGCGTTTCATTAAGAATAGCTCTCGTATGAAAGGATTCTTTAATGAATAGATGACAGGATTCTAAATGCTTGATCCATTTTTGGGCTAATTGGACATTGAAAAAAATTCCAATATTTTCTTACAAAAACTGGACAAATAAAATTTAAGGGTCATATATAACACCTTTAAGAGTTGAATAATTGAATACACCACGGGCCTAGCTATACAATTTCAATGAGAGGGGTTTGCTAAACTTACGTAAACAAAGATTATTTTTAAGGAATGAGATTAGATCTTGTTCTTTTTGATATAAAACAAAATCTTCACGATCGACAATTAGGTTTCGGTGTACTGTGCAAGGAGTTAAGTCTGTGAGGCGCTCCTGTCTTGTTCTGTTCCGAACGTACCTTTTAAGTCGCCTCAACATTGAAAACATCCTTTTGGGAGTCGCTGTTGAAACAGATAGATTTGCAGCAAATGCCATTGCAGAAATGTCAAATGGCAACGATTTTTCATCATTAGGCTTCTAATTTTTTTTATTCGTTCGATAGTTTTTGTTTTGCCCATTTCGGTTTGATCCAGAACCAAGAACTGAATGTCAGCTATGATATTTTCATGCGTCTGGAAGCGCGCTCCAACTTCGTGTTCAAATTACCGACAAAAGGCAAGAACAGATTTATACGCTAATGTCCTTTGGCTAAGCCTGCCTGGACATTTTGACGATGAACTTGTCTTCCAGTCAGACGCGGAAGTATTATTTCGCTGGAGCGCATTTTCGGGGCTTCTCGAAAAATTCGAGTAAATCGTTGTTCACTTGTTAGAGATTTTAATGTGGAAAACAGTGTCCGTATGTAGTTGCACGCTTTAGCTAACAAAAAGGAGAACAGTTAATAGTTAACAAAAAAAAACCTACAGCTATCATTGTTATCTTGGTTCCGATAATCGTATATATCCCCGCTCCTGATGGCCCCTTATGTAATTTCCTGTTGCCAACAACATTTCGATCGCCTTGAGCGATTCTGGTAAATTCTACCGCTTTGTTATCAATGAATTTATGATATTGTAACGTTTGCTTTTGGGAACACTATTACTCCCCAACGTAACATGGGTACTAGGGGGTCCTTGTATGGGGTACCTACCGATCTTTTCCTACTCTTAGGTACCGTTTAGTACAATCCTTAGAAAATATGATTCACTGTAATACCTACTTTAATTTTTTTTCTACGAAATGAGGTCGTAATGTTATGAAGCTATAATTTATGAAGTGATAATCCCTCTAGTTTCCCAACATTGTTTAGAATAAAACACAAGATTTTGCCATTTGTAGGGTTACGAGAACTTTACTGATTTAATTCTACTAAATCAACATAAATTTCACTAATTCTGCGCACTACTAACAGCGACAAAATGTCTTTAATGATTCGAGACGGATAAAATGAAAGAAAAGTATGAACTTAACAAAAATGCATTGATAATGTTGTAGGAAATGCATACATACCAATAAAATAAATATTCCGTGCATTTAAAATAAAATAGTTAACGCCTCATCAAATAATAAAATAAATCAGTACCTATGTTGATGCGTGCAAATCAAATATTAAACTGGCGTTCATAATTCGTGGAACTGGTTTCCAAATTAGTTATAAAGATTTCTACTTACAATTTTTGTTGGTACTTTATTAATTTATTTTAATTTATTTCGATAAATAAACTTGTTGCTCAACAATTTAATTTATTCCACGCATTAAAACTTTTAATTATTACCGAATAGCGTACATTAGTAAGCCCCATATTTAACTTATTTAACGTTTCAACTTATTCATGATTTAATTTGGAATAAATTCATAATTATATTTTTAAAACTCAAACCAACAAGGGTCTTGCCTTATAACTACAAAATTCACTCTCTGTGGAGTTGGTGAAGCTTGTAACCTTTTTTGGCTAGCAAATTTTCCTACCAAAACTACGATCGATTACTACTGTACTCCTTCTTATGTTAAATTGCATTCATCTATGTGTTCTTACCTAAGTATTTATTCCACTCTCTTATTATTTATTTTCGGCCATGATTAATGTAAATCAAATCAGATATACTTTCTTCATACATACTAATGCAATACTCACAGTACTCTTTCACCTATTTTGATTTTCTACCAATTAGATCGATTTATTCACACATACAATCATAACAGCTCATACCGTTCTCCTACTATACTTTTGGCATGGGTCATAAAACTAAATTAGAACTAGGACAAATTGTCTCGTTATAATATTTCATCTCCATCGAATTTTCCAACACATTTTTCCAGTTTGTAAATGGTTTTGTAACCAGAAATGCAGTGTTTGTCACAACATTTTCTCCACTTGATTCTGCTCTTGTTTTTGTTGTTGACAAAGAACCCAAAAGTGATTGGGAGGGTTCAAATCAAAATCAATTCATAATACAATAATTCGTTTTTGTTAGATTCTAACACCAGAATTCAAATGGCATCAACTCAAATGACAAAAAGAAACATCAGCTCTATTAAATAGTGCATAGTCGAAGGTTAGAATAAAATAAATCCGTGTAAGAACAAAGAGATAATAATTTACTTACGACGTTTCATTAAGATTCATAATTAGTTAGCTTTCTAATACATGACAATTTGTTTCATTAATTATAATTATTTATTAAAGTAAAATCATAATTATTTATTCAAAGTAAAATCAAAATAACTTAGGTGTTTGAATTTCTCAATCATGATTTAAAATAAAATAAATGTCTACTCACATCTATACATCTGCCATTTTCGCACAACAAAACACAACGAGCAAAATACGCGAATTAAGATAAACCTTTAAATTGAACTCGTTCAAGTCTAGCAAAATTCTGCGTACCCTCTCTACTGGATTTCGTCTTTATCTTTTCGGTCGACAACCGCGCCATCTGTTATACTTTGTTTTGGCAGTAGTTTATTGTATGTCTCTTCTGACTAATAAAAATCCCATCATTCAAATTATTTTTTTATGGTCTCTCTCTGTCTTAACACATGGATGCCACAAAATGCTTTCTCCCTCTCTTTTATTTCTAGCTTCCTTTTTGTCGCGGCGAGTTTATTTCCCGTCGGCTACCTACAAGGTGACTAGATGACACCTGTGCTCTGAATCATTTTCGCATGTCTAGTTTTAGTTTTATTCTGAAATATAATTTATTTAACTTGTACAATTAAATGAGCTTATAATAATGGATTCTATATTATTTTATGAAATTTATTTATTTTAATAAGTTTTTATCATTTAAGATTATTTAAAATATTTAAACTCTCTATAGTGGAATTCTAAAAATTGAATACGTGTAATAATTTTTGGCTTTACATATTTTATCTGTGTTGAGCTTGATTTACTCCGTTTTCTAATTCTGTTCCGGAGTTGCCCTTTAAAAATAATATCTTAATAAACATCTTAATAAAAAGTAAGTAAGTTATACAGCTAAATATTAATTGTAAATGTGTGCAAAGCACGTTATACATATCTGATCAAAGTGTGCTTTGTAACCGACTGTTTGTGTTTTATATATGCGTAGAGGAAGCGTACATTGCTGATTTGGATGCCAAATCTGGAGCAAGTTTAAAATTGACAATACTGAACAAATCTGGACGTGTGTGGACAATGGTTGCTGGAGGTGGTGCGTCCGTAATTTATAGTGATACAATTTGCGACCTAGGATTTTCTAAGGAATTAGCCAATTATGGAGAATATTCCGGTACGAATTTGAGAACTCTCATCTATTTAGCCTGAATTGATGAAATTATTGATTAATTATTTATAGGTGCACCATCCGAACAACAAACTTACGAATATGCTAAAACCATTTTATCGCTTATGACACAGGACAAACATCCAATGGGCAAAGTTTTGATTATTGGCGGTGGTATTGCAAATTTTACAAATGTAGCGGCAACATTTCGGGGTATTATCACTGCTCTACAGGAATACCAGCAACGTTTAATCGATCACAATATCAGCATCTTTGTCCGTAGAGCAGGACCAAATTATCAAGAGGGTTTAAGACGTATGCGTGAAGTTGCACAAACTTTGGGTAAGAAATGTTAAATCCAGAAATGTTAAAATGTGATTCATTTGCTTCATTTCTTGTTTAGGTGTGCCTGCTTATGTTTTTGGTCCCGAAACCCATATGACAGCCATTTGTGCAATGGCTTTGGGTAAACGGCCAATTCCAGCTGATGTGGGCCAAGCAGCTTATGGCGGTGAGCCTACAACCGCCAACTTTCTGCTGCCTAACGGACAGCAATCGTCGACGAATTTGATGGGCCAGTGTGCTACAACTAATGGTCCAATTGGGCCAGATGGACTTATGATCAATATGATGAAGGTAAGTGAATGAATTATCACATGTACGACTCCTTTCTAGTGTTTCAGTTGTGGTTGTCAGAATTATTTGTTTTCTGCTTTATCAGTTCTTTTGAAATCATACGCTTATAATTTATTAGGCATTTTATGTATATTTGGTTGGTTTTTGTATTTTATTTTTCATTTTTATAATTAAATATTTATAAATGACAGTCACAGTGTTCCAAAAACTTCGTGTTAGCTAACAAAATGAGTAAGATACTTCCGATCAAGAACATACTGTACTTCTTACTTGACGAATGGGCCAGACAAGGAAACGTAATAGATCTTGATGGCCGCCGTGTTAGGGCACTTTTAGGGAGAGACTGTTACTCCCCAACGTGACAAGGCTGATGGGAATCTTTTGCATAGGGTTAACATAGCGACCCACTCCAGGTACTAGGATATTTTTAAGTTTCCAAAAATGCGATTCACTTTAACCTTTCAGATTTAATCATAAATTTATCTAGATAATTAGTTGTGCGAGATTTTTGTTGAAATGTAATATCCAGCAATTGGAATCACTATCTATTGTGAAATATAATTGACTGTATCTACTTAATTGTTAGTGAAGTACTTGCCCTGATGTTTTCTTCTGGTATACACTTACCACTGATCAATTATAGATAGGATAAATAGGAGAGAGCTTAAGGAGAAAGGATGGTTACGGTTTTGTTTCCAGTTTGTACAATGTCGAAATTGTACATTTCTTATTACGAGAAAAATTCTATTTCTATGACAGAGCCACGTATCTGTGAGATATTTTTACTAAGCCTACTATGAAACGAAAGTAAGTGCCTGCCAAATGCGTGCACATCTATATTGAGTCATAGTTAAGTATCTACTGTCAGATGTAATTCGTAAAATGCCCCTTTGTGTACAAAAATTGCGATTTCTAATTTTTGCGACGTTGTCGCTAGTAAGAACAATAAACTAAACTACAGCTAACAAATAAGAGGACGAAACACATGCGCAGAAGCAAACGTGCTAATCGGACTCTAGTCTGCGTTTGTCTGACTCAAGTGATATCATACTTACTTTTTTATACTATTTTATAGGCAAATATTTATATTAAGCAATTATAATTTCTTAATATTCCCTTTAGGCGATATGAAATTTAAAACGATTTTAATATGTTTGATTTGGCAGGGTACGGACGTATAATTTTATTGTAATAATTTTATATACACAATTATGATTTTTACATTTTATACAATTAATGTCTAAATGTATTAGTCAATCTATGTCGGTGGTTCTCAAAATGAATATTGCGGCACCTTAAAGTCACACAAACACGCAACAAAGAGGTCACGAAATTTTCTATTTCATTTTCTGTATCAAATATTTCATCAAACAATAAATGTTTAATTGGTATAAATATAGTAATAATGCTGATAGTACTAGGGGTGGCATAAATTTGTTTCATTAATTTTAGTGTGCCGGCCGACAAACAACTTTGAGAACCAGTGATCCATGTTAATGCAATTTTTAGCAAAATAAATTAAACATCCAAATTAAATCTGCTCACAAAATATCACAAATATTAAAAATACAATTAAAGAATATGCTCTTAAACTGGGAATATAAAAAGTAAAACTTTTTGCAATTTCAGTTTGTTTATTATTAAAAGTTTTCAGTTGTAATATAATTAAATCATAAAAACACTAGTTAGTTGCTCTATTATTTCTATCATATGTACGTATGTCCTACAGTTCTTTAGACGAAACGCCCAAGGTTTAATTGCAGAAAGCCTTGAACCTTGTTCCCCTATTTATAAAATATAGGTTTATATAGATTTATTTCTTTAACAAATAACAGCGTTATAAATTATTTAAAAAATTGTCCAAGTACTATTCACAAGATAAAGAAATAAAATTTATTTTCAATAACTAAAATGCTCGTAACTTCTTGATTACAACTGTATAAATGTAAGGACCCCTGGATCGTGTAATATAATTAAGAAATAACATTTATATGCTCTAAAACGGAGAATGTTTGAACAGAACTAATTAATCGCATCTTATATAAGTAAATCTAAAGCCATTGAATGGAATCCATTAAACAATTTAAGTCTGCACTAAGAACTAATGAATTCAATTACAGCTAAGCACTCATTTTAACTAAATCCGTAAATATATTATGGATAGAAGATAGAAGATATATAACTTAATTACTTTTTATAAGAAATTATAAAAAACACTTTAAACAAAACTCTAATTTAAAAGTAAATTAATCTCTAAAAGACTCTAACTATTGGAGTAAAAAGTAATAATTTTGGACGTTAATCAACTTACAATTAATGTTGCGCCAAAATGCGTAGGTGGGATTTTTCAAACAGGTTCACCTTGTCCGAAAATTTTGATCGCCGATTAACTAGACGTTGACACCGTCTTGTACCACCCGTGGCATATGTACGGTTGCTCCATCGGACGGCGTAATCCACGATTGAATCAGGCGATGACAACCTATTTACTCGTTGCAATGACAAAAACTGATAGCACCACTGATTTTTCACATATTAGATTTATAATAATAAGATGTGGAAAACGTCACCCGGTAACATGACAATACGCAATTGCGTGTATCAACTTGTTAAAATTTTTTCTAAATAGTTTTGTTTATATCAACAAACATTTTATTACAAAGTCTTAAATGTTGCTGCGGAGATTTTATTTAATATTTAAAATGAACGTTTTCATTTATAAAACAAATCGAAAAATGCAAGTGCGTACTCAACTTGTACTTCAAACAAAATAGCATGTAGAAAAAGCTTTGTACGTACTGGTATCGCCTATTTTCATTTAGAAATAATAAATTAGTTTACGATTAAAGAAAGAGGATTGGGCTTTTTGGACTTCGATCCTGTTCCTTCAGTCTGCTACCTCCTGTTCCTTTAGTTCAATTTTCCAATTTTCATGTTTGCAATTTCTCAATTTTTTATATTTATTCCTGTTAGTCGCAATTGACATTCTGTAGATTTCCGTTTGTTTTCTTTACTAGGAGCCCCACCAGTTTTTTAAATCCAATGTATCTTTTTTTATGGGTGTTGCCAATTAAATCACAGATTTTCATGGGATGATAAAAACTCTCCTGTTTCCTTAGCAAATTTCTTTACGGTCCGAAAGGGTCTATTGTTGGACAGCAATGAATGCCCGCGTACTTAAAATGGTGGTATACCTTGTTGAATCTTCTAGTATCCACAAGTGTATGGCATAAACTTATCATAACGTGGTTGCGGTTGTAGCCACCACTGCCGTTTTGAAGAAAGGTATTAAAAATGAACGTTTAAATTTATAAAACAAATCGAAAATGTAAGTGCGTACTCAACTTTTACTTCAAACGAAATGGCATGTGGAAAAGCTTAGTACGTACTTGTATTGTTTCTTTTAATTTACAGATAGTAAATTATTTTAGGATTAATAAAGGAAGGAAGAGTCATTTCCTTCAGATCCTTTTCCTTTGGAGTCAGATCCTTTTCCTTCGGTACTCTATTTATTATTCTTAAACTGACTCGTAGACATATATGCGTATACGCCACTATCTTTATCACCTCGTTAGGCCCATTTTGCGATATCAAAACGGCACTATTTTTAATGGCACATTTAGCATAAAATGCCTTTTATGACAGCTGGCACCTTTGTTTCACTAGCCTTTACAAAAACTGTAAAACTGCTGTTTTCAGATCTCTGTTTATAACAATCTTTCGTTCTTCAATGCTTTTGCTTTATGTCTTTAGCTTCTACTAGTCTAAATTTCTAATTTGCAATTTTACAATTTCCAATTTGCTTCTATTAGTCGCTACAAGGTCTGTAGAATTTTATGGATTTTCCGTTTTTCTTTTGCTAGAAACTATAACAGTGTTTTAAATCCAAGATGTCTTCATTTTTCACCATAGTAACAAATTTGTTATGGCCCTTGCCAATTAATTCACAGATTTTTATGGGATGAGAAAACCTGCCCATTTATCTTAATAATTTCTTTACGGTCCCAAAAGATATATCGCTTGGCAACAATGAATGTCTACGTACTAGAAAACGGTGGTATATCTTATAGAATCTTCTAGTATACATGCGTCTGGCAGTGTCTGGCATGAACTTATCATAACGTGATTACGGTTCTGACAGCCACTGCCGTCTGAAAAAAGTACAGCTCCTTTACCTCTGTTGAAACTTCTTCTTCTATGTACTTTATAAAGAAAGAGCATATCTCATTTGGATCCTTGAGTGTAGTGCCTTCGTGGGATAGAAACATCTACTTCCTTTTGTTTTAATATATTTATGCAAAATGGAAACAGAGAAAGCTGTCTCAAATAATACATTCCCTAAAGAGGACTAACGGGCAGAGTCATACGTTAAACTTAAAACATCTTTTCATTCTTCACAAATCTTCTGAACGTCCCTAATATTTCAATAAAATTTGTTTGCCCATCTTTAATGAACTATGAACTTCCGCCTTTCCAGTCATGATTATTGTTTGATTCAGGTAAAGTGATTGATTCTCTCACACATTGATTCCTAAGATTGATTTTCTCACACTCGCAGCACGTATCCACTTAGGCACGTCCCAAATGAAGGTCATCCTTAAAAGTCTTATAATTTTACCTGGGATTGTGCATATTTTGTTTGACATATTGTACATTGCTTTTATGTACATTGCTTTTATGTACATTGCTTTTATGTTCAAATTGAACAATAGATAGTGGTAGTGTTTAGAAGCATAGTGAGTTTGTTTTACATGAAATGAGCGGACGTGATCTTTGATGATTAAAAATAGTTTTTTGCTACATTATTTTTTCCCCTGTGTCTAAAAATTCGCCTAAACAATTGTGTTTATATCAACATACATCTTACAGCATAATCTTAAATGTTACTGCGGACATTTAATTTGATATTTAAAATAAACGTTTAAACTTATAAAACAAATCGAAAAATACAAGTACGTATTCAACTTTTATTTCAAACAAATTAGCATGGAGAAAAAGCTTAGTACGTACTTGTATAGTGTATTGTCTATTTTAATTTAGAAGTAGCAGGTTAGTTTAAGATTAATGAAGGAAGGATGAGGCTAGCCATTTCAGGTTTTTTGGGACTTTGATCCTTCTCCTTTAGTACTTTATTTATAATTCTTCAAATGATTTGTAAACATATTTGAAAATACGCCATTATTTTTTGTTTTACTGGCCTTTACAAAAACTTTAAAACAGCTGTTTTTAGGTCTCTATTGGACGCTTTTGCTTTATTTGTTTATCTTCTATTAGTTCATAAAGAAATAGGTCTTGCTTGTTTCTGGCGTTCAAATTAAGTACTTGTGATAAAGCTCAAATTTTAGAATTTTTGCTTATTTCATCAAAACATTTAAGTTGGCAATTAGAGGACCTACTTCTCTTCATGGAACCAAATTTCCCTTGTAATTTTTATATTCTAATTTTTCAGGCAAATTCTTTTGATTTTTTGAGGATTGATTTCCATTTTTACGCCTTTTCTTTTCCTGCTAACCACTTGTACTTCGACAGGTTTATCATTATCAATTTGAGCCATTATCACTACTTTAAAAATACATATTTATTAAGTAATTATATATTTTCTCAAAGAATGAATTCCAGGATCACCTAACAAACCACATATGTCATAGAATTGTTCAGATTCATGATCAATTTCATGACGCTAATTTTAATGTCGTGAACTGCCTGACTTGTTCTGTTTCATAAGAAACACATCTTAGAAGACCAAAGAAACAAAAATTACCTAAAAGGCTTAACCGGCTTAAAAGACCAAAAAACCGTCATTTGTTCAAAATGTGAAATACCATGACTTGTTTGCTTTCTTCATTAACTGATTCTATACAGTCTAGATTTTTTCTAAAGTTAATTTGGTTCATTTAAAGTATAAATTAATTTTAGTTAGTTCTGTACAAACTTAAATATTTTTATAATTGGAGAAAATCATGTTAATTATGTATATATATATATATATATATATATATATATATATTTGTAAATATATTTCCTAATGACTTACATATAAACGGACGACTTTATGATAAAAAATTTAATTAAATCTACCTTAAGAAACGATACATTCGTCAGCTGCCGAATGTGCTTCTCTAATTTGCTGTTTCGTCTTTCTACTGGCCCGTCGAATTAATGACCGTGATCGTGGCTTCGTTCTTGTTTCTGATTGTTGGGAATGCGCTCCGACGCTACCTTCCCCAGAAGAAGCACGATCTGATGTACCTCTACCGCTTGTAGGACTTGTAGAACGGCGAGCATTACTACCTCCACCCGATTTTGATGAGACGTATGCGCTAGATCGTCGTTTCAAAGCGCCCACTGTATCCGGATCGGCATCTTTTGGAAAAATACGTGATAACGTAAGGAATGAACGGAAGATTTCTTTGATATTGATGTCATCCTTAGCGGAACATTCAAGGACTTTTACTCTGCAATCATAGTAAACACCCATAATAGTATTAAAATGTTATTACCAATTTTCTTTAGCTATTACGATTTTGTTAACTTTCTCATAATACGCACAACTGTATTTACAGGATTTAAATATTACACGTGGAATGCGACGCTGCTCTAACTTGCGAAATGGAAATGGAGTTA
>WYDF02298167.1:0-15757 GCA_009867245.2 Adranes taylori
GTGCGAGACAGTTAGGCGTGCGAGACAGTTTGGCGTGCGAGAGAGTCAGGCGTGCGAGACAGTATGGCGCGCGAGACAGTCTGGCGTGCGACGCAGTCTGGCGTGCAAGTCAGTCTGGCGTGCGAGGCAGTTTGGCGTGCAAGACAGTTTAGCGTGCGAGGCAGTCTGGCGTGCGAGTCAGTCTGGCGCTCGGGGCAGTCTGACGTTCGGGGCAGTCTGGCGTTCGGGGCAGTTTGACGTGCGAGGCAGTTTGGCGCGTGAGGTAATCTGATGTGCGAGGCGGTCTGGCGTGCGAGAGTCTGACGTACGAGACAGTCTGGCATGCGAGACAGTCTGGCGTGCGAGGCAGTCTGGCGTGCAAGGCAGTCTAACGTGCGAGGCAGTCTGGCGTGCGAGTCAGGCTGGCGCGCGAGTCAGTGCGAGGCAGTTTAGCGTGCGAGACGGTTTGGCGTGCGAGACAGTTTGGCGTGCGAGGCAGTCTGACTTACGAGGCAGTCTTGCGTGCGAAGCAGTCTGGCGTGCCAGGCAGCCTGGTATACTAACCTCTTAGAAATTTCTCAAAGTCACTCAAGAGCGGCCACAGGCCGCGGTAAAGCGGACAATTTCCACGAAAGCTGAGATATTCATGTTTTCTATAGCCCGATGAAGATTTGACTTTTCTACTATAATAGTAGCATCAATTTGTATCCTTTTGCTATTTTATGTAGTAGTTTTAGTTTGTCTATTGCGTATTGCGTATATTGCGTACCAAGTCTTAGATTGAATGTTATGAAAAATACGTAGAATCGAATTATCAAGTAGAAAGTATAGCATTCTATTTAAAAAAAATGTATTTTGTGTTCGGCCTGCAGTTATGGAACATACTGTATACATGAAAATATTTTTGGTTTATGTAGCTTAAAGCCCAGACTCTTCTGCTTTGGTAACTTTTCTCCATATAATATGATACAGGAGCAATTGAACTTGGACACACTATTGGGACAACCGGTATATAGGGTACATGCATAAACCAATTGTAAAAAAGGCTTAACTCATATCGCTTATAAAAAAAATCCTTAGCCAATTTTACTTACCGATAAAAACCATAATCTTTTGTAAAATTATTAAGGTGCTATTTTGCAATTTATAAAATGTCATATCTCAAAGCATAATATATTGAGATACGCCTTTTAGACTTAGGAGGGCAATATAATACTAACAAAAGGTTTCATATATTTGAAATAAATATTTCATCATCCTGTATGTATAGTAGCGATGTTCGGTGTTTCTACGTATCTCTTTTGCATGGCATATTACGGCGAAAAAGTGCGAATTTATTCATGGAAGCGTATAATGAGAAACTGTAAAAATGGATATTTCTGCGACTGATAAGAGCAAAGAAATATGGAAGGAGTGGAAGAAAGTGACTTACCAGCTACATGTAAAAATTTTTTTTACACTTTGAATATGTAGTATTTTTACAAATTTTTGTCGTAGAATGAATGAGCTGCATTAAATATTCCAAATACGTCTCGTATATATTTAATTTTTTGTCAGTTTATATATAAACTTGTCTTTATTCAAACTGATATCTATATATGTATTTTACTGAATTGATTATTGTGTAATCTGTATACTAGACTTTCAATAACCTTCATTGTAACGAATATTGAATATTTGATTACACTTGACACCCTCGTTCAATTATAACCTGTCAAAATAATACAATGCTTTCCGCTCCTTCACTTATACATATAATATGCTCTCACAAGCTGAGTTGGAACATTAGATTCGTATGCAGTTATATGCTCAAATATCTCGCTCAAATAACTCGACAAGTGATTTCCATTTGAACTCACTTCTACGGTAACTAAGAGGCGTACTTAAAAATGCATATTGTATTTTAAGGCTACATTTTCACTATACAGTTAACAGATTTAAATAGTCAAAAATATGTGCTAACTTATGTGCTATTATAATTATTAATTAATTTATTATCTACTAGTTATGGTTCAACAATATCTTAAAAGTGATGGTGCCTAAATGTGGAACTATATTGCAACTAAGTCGATAATTAGAAAATGATATTATAGATCATATCACATCAATGGATGTAATCTAGACGGTAAAAAATTACTGTAAAGTGGCACGTCCATCCACCCATCCACATCCAATAAGAAGTTTACACTGTCTCCAGATCTATTACTAACCAGACTTTATTTTACATGTGCATTAAGCTAGAGCTAGCCGATTAGCGTTCGATTAATTCTGATAATACTCCCAATACTCAAATTTTAGTTTCAAACATTTGTGTGAAATCATAAAGGCGAATTCATCTTCTTATATTATTTACTCATGAGAGTAAAATTAAATGCAACATTAACAGGCATAACTTGACAACTAAACAGAGTGAAGATACTGCTTGTAGCTTGTTGATTGGGGTGGAAAACGGAAGATAAGTAGTAGGGACTGGATACATGAATGGAGATAGATTAGGTGAAATACATTTAGATGGCACGGAGGAGTGTCCGTAATTAATCACGCTGTGATGAATGAGAGAGCAGCTGAGGAAATGGCTAAAATGAAGATATTGTAAAAGATGTGAATCGGACCACTTAGATAGGATTAAAAAGGAATGGGAGGAAATGAAAGGTGCAAATGTTATAGTACTGACAATTAGGAGTAATTTGATAAAGAGGCAGGAAAGAAGAAGAAATGAAAGTAAGGAAAGATGTAGTGTTATGATGAAGGATGCATAAAAGAGCAGAAAAAAACAAGAGAAGTTTTAAAGAAAACTAGATCAGGAAAAGTAGAGTGAAGGGAATACAAAAAAGTAAGAATTAAAGTAAAGGAAGAAATGGAAGAATGTAGAAGCAAGAACAGAAAGGAAGAGAAAGAAAGAATTTAAAGAGCTTAGTTTTGAAACGGACGTGTGGAAGTAGTTACGAATGAATGGAGCTACTAAAGCTGAAAGGGAAAATGTCTAGTGAGTATAAACGAATCTGAAAATAAATATAGGTTTTGTACATTGATGGGGCAACCACAGAGAACGAAATAGGATGGATAGAGGATGAACAAAGTAGGTGAATAAGATGAACCAGATGAATTTCTTACAAAGGTGTAGAGGTGTTTAAATAAGCAGAGTGTGGAGGCATTAGTAAGAGGCCCAATTGAAATTTAGAAAGGACAAGAGAGGATTCCTGATGAATGGAAAGAGGGAGAAATAATTCCAATATTTAAGAGAGGTGACAGAACAGACGTGAACAATTACTATAAAGAATGAATGGGTTATACAGATTGTTTGAAAGCATAATAAACAAAAGAATTACAAAAATTTTAAATGAGAAAAATCTCTTGTTGAAAACCCAAAATGGGTATATCAGGAGTAAAAATGCAGTAGATAATCTTGTGATAAAAGTTATCTGATAAGACAATAGTTATGATAAGTTGATAAGTTGTGTAAAGGATAAGTTGATAAGTGGTGTAAAGGAGATAAGCTATACATGATGTTCCTGGACAAAACGTGAGCAACTGACAACATTGTAAGGGATAAGCTATGGAAAAGGATAAAAAAATGGGAATTACAATAAGGAGGGTTAGAACAGAATTAGAATGCAAAGTGTTCAAATAAAAAAGGGGGTAAGACAATGGGGCATATTTAACATCTGCATATCTGATTTGGAAAAAGTATTAAGAAAGGGGCAGATATGTTAAGGGAAGGAGCAGGAGTGGTGATGATACGAAGAGAGAAAATGTGGGCTTTGGGATATGCAGATCATATAGTATCTATGGCAGAAATGAAAGAGGAAATAGAAGAGATGATTGAAAGAGACAAAATATATATAGTATAAAGAGGTATGCAATTGCATGTGAAAATAACAAAAGTTATGGTATGCAATAAAGAAAGGATTTGATTTGATTTGGGTGGAATAGTGATTGGGAATATAAAAAGCAATAAGTACGTACGAGGGCTATCCAGATAGTAAGCAGGCATTTACTCAGTAGGCATCCAACTCTGGTAGCTTGCGGTTTGTACTGCTTCTGCTTTGATCACCGTGAATTTTTAAAATGTTTGCTGCAATAGAAAATCCCGCGAGTTGCGTTCGGTGATTAGGTTTTTCTTAGCGGAAAACCACAGACCAATTGAAATTTATAGGTAACTCTGCAGAGTGTACGGAAACAAAGTAATGAGCGAAGGCGGAGAACGGAAGTAGTGTATTCAGTTTCAAAATGGCCGCACTAACGTGCCCGACGAAAAGCGAAGTGGCCGACCGACCATTGTGACTGATTAACTGGTGGCTAAAATTAATGAAAAGATTCGTGAAAACCGCTGCTTCACAATTACGGAGTTATCGCTTGAGTATCCTCAAATTTCGCGAAGTTTTTGGATGAGGTGGTGGCGGAAAATCTAGCCTACCATAAATTGTGTGCCAGATGAGTACCGAAACTCTTGTCAGAAGACCACACGAATCAGTGCATGGCAACATCGCTGGCATTTCTCGAGGCCTACAAGAAAGATGGTGACTCACTTCTCGATCGTGTCATAACTGGGGTCGAGACTTGGGTAAAACATATGACTTGTGAGACCAAAAAACAGTCTATTGAGTCCAAAAATCAAGTCCAAAAAATAGTCCAAGAAACAAGTTCTCCCAAAAAACCAAGGAAATGTTTGCATACTTTGTCATCAAGAAAGATCATGGCGACCGTTTTTTGGGACAAGGGGGCGTGCTTTTGGTGGATTTCCTCAAACGTGGTTCAACAATAAACTCTGAGAGATATTGTGAAACACTGAAAAAGTTAAGAAGAACGATTCAAAACAAGCGTCGGGTGAAATTGGGTTCCAAGGTTTTGTTTATTCTAGCCAAGCCCGTCCGCACACGGCCAATCGCACTCGAGAACTCGAGAATCATTTTGGATGGGAGGTGTTCGATTATCCGCCGCACAGTCCGGATCTTTCACCGAGCCACAACCACTTGTTTTCAAACATGACGATCTGGCTCGCAAAGCAGCGCTTCGACGACAACGTGAAATTGTTGATAGGCGTGAATGAGTGGTTGAAGTCTCAGGCGGAAAAATTCTGTGACGATGGAATTAATAAGCTTGTGCACCGTTATGATAAATAACCTAATATGAACAATGTTGAAAAATAGTTTAAAATCGCTGCTTTCAAATTTAAATAATAAAAAATGTTTCTTTTCACTTGGGTTTTTTTTATTCCAAAACGTAAGTTTTGGAATAATCTGGATAACCCTGGAATAATCTGGATAAGTAATCTGGATAACCCTGAATTACAACATTTAGGATTATGCTTTTTGAACATGTAATGAACACCTACTTAGGTGATGGCAGTAAAAAGAGCAAGATTTACAATTGAACGGTTAAGGTGTGTGTAGGAAAAGACTTTTGAAAATACTGATAATGGAGGTTTATGTGAGAAATATAATGAAATAGGGCGCGGAAATAAGGGAACACACAGAAAGGGAGAAAATGGAGAGGGTAGTATTTGGAATCCTGAAGAAACTAATTGGGATGGAAGATTCAAATGGGATTCTTTTGCAAGAATGCGGGAAGTGTTGGTACAAAGGAATAACGAAAATGGCAAAGTATGAGAAAAAGGTAATGATGCATTAAAGTAATTGATTAATTAAATGAGTATACTTGAGAGTTTTAGAGGATGCAAGGATAACAGTAGATCTAAAGATATCAGTAATGGAGAAGGGTTACCGCAATACATGATGACTAAAGTGAGTGTGGAGAGGAAACGAATGATAGCGCGTTCTAATGTGAAAGTGAGGAAAGGTGTAATAGAGAGTGTATAAGAGGACTAAAAGTGAGAGTGTATGTAGGATTTGTGGGAGAAATTAAGATAAATTGGAGCACTGGGTTAAGGCCTGTTTGGGAATTACATTGACACATAAAGAAGGCAATTTATATATCAGGATTTGTTTTAGCGACCTGTTTGATACCGTCGATCGATTCATTCGTCATCGGATATGTGGAGCCTCGTGGATTTTTTTATGAATTTCAATACATATTAAAAATTATATATCAAAAATTATTAAATATATTAAATTAAATACATATAAAATTTAATTTATGGAATAATTTTAAAATTTAAATTGAATACATATTAAAAATGATTTGAGTCCTCGAATAAGTGCCCGTTAACTCAATTGGAAGAGTAATCGACGGGCAAACGAGAGGTCCGGGTTCGAGTGCCGCACAGAGTAAACATTTTTTCGACTAGTAATAAGAAATATTAATTTCATAATTTACTCTATCACATGATGTAAGCGCGGAGGTTTACCCACGACACATCAAATATTCAATTAAACATGCGACCGCCAGCAAAGCGGAAATGAAGTTAATAAAAACATCCAGGAGGCTCCATCTTCCCGATGACGAATGAATCGATCGACAGAAGCAAACAGGTCGCCAAAACAAATCCTGCTATATAAGTTGCCTATCTTAATAGATACGGAAAGCAGATACATATTAAAAATTATTTCTATCTTCGAATAAGTGACAGTTAGCTCAATTCTAAGAGCAATCGACCAGCCGGCAATCTAAAGGTACGGGTTCGAGTCCCGGACAAGGTATACATTTTTTCGAGACACAAGTGATAAGAAATATTTATTTCATAATTTACTCTGTCAAATAATGCCAGGGTGGATGGATGTTTAACCACGAAACATCAAATATTCAATTAAACATGCCACCGCCAGCAAAGCGGAAAAGAAGTTAATGAAAACATCCAGGAGGCTCCATCTTGCCGACGACGAATGAATCGATAAACGATAACAAACAGGTCGCCAAAACAAATCCTGATATATAAGTTGCCTATCTTAATAGATACGGAAAACAAATACATTCAAAATACAAACAAATACAAAAATTTTTCGAGACACAAGTAATAAGAAATATTTATTTCATAATTTACTCTATAAAAACAATCCCTACCTGCATGTGAATTTTGGATATTTAGGGGGGCACTTCGTTGCCTTTATAGTTAATATACGATCTTTACTTTCCATTGTAAAAGAAAAAGATTAAAAATCAAACTTTTATAAAGACGCATTTTCAACAGCAATAGATATGTGTATGCTCAGCAGTCACAAAAAGCAAAAAAAGTGAAAATCTCAAAATATGTCGATGACGACATTTAAAAAAAATCTTTTCAAATAGTTTAGATAGCGAAACATATCAATCCAATTATCAATAAATATAAATTTGAATCGAATTATTTATAATACAAGTTCGTGTAAGTTAATGATATCAGGCAGATAAATTTATTAATGTAATTTTCTAAATATCGGAAAAAGATCAATCATCAATATTATTATTATTATTATCAATCAGCCACTAAATGTATGGCTGCCTCAGAGATCTCAATATTAGTCGTGAGTCACTAAACAACAAAAAGTGGCCTCTAATTAGAAAGTCACTCCCTCACTTATTGTTAGTTTGCATATGTCGAAAATGTTCGAAGTAGACTACTCAATGACAAATGATTAATAAAATAAAATAAAATAAGAAAATTTGTTTTTGTAAAATAAATAATTTAATACCAGGCTTTATTCAGCTCAAGTATGAACGCAACATTATAAAAACAGCTGTAAAAAAGTGCATGACGCGTGACGTATATTGCTATTGTCATGTTGTCGTACAACAAAAATAATAATCATAACGAAGGGTCTTGTTGTCGCCCTCGCGCCCTCTAACTTGTCGACAAGTGTTCATAGACGCTTAATCGTCCGGGGGTGCAACGCTACTGTATATTCGGTGGGACGTCGAGATGCCTGTCAGCAATGCATTTTTAACGCGTTTTTTAGCTTATCACATAATATGAATGTTTAGAAAATCTGACTGTATCTGGGTTTTAATCTGTTTTTATTGCTTTTTTTTCTGAATCGAATAACAAAACAAAATGTTCTTGATGTTTGATTCTATTAAACAAAATTTATTTAAAAACAGAATGGAAAGTTGGATGGTGGGAGAAAATGTTTTGAAATTTCTAAGCATGGTATAATAATGAATATAACCATATTCCTCAGTATCTGTAAAACGGTGCTTTTAAAATTGAAAACATCGCATTATTAAAATTGGTAGCCATAGATTTCCATTTATTTTAGTCGTTGATGTCCAGGGAAAGCGATCGAAACAATTTATAAGTCTCTACGTTTTCCTTGCTGATATAGTTACCAGGCTAATATTTTCAAACGTGCCCCAAAGCCGAAGTGACATTATGCCTCAAATATGTAGTGGCATATCTGAGATGTGTCACTACCTATTTCAGAATGAATTTTATTTCGTAATAGCACATGAGTAATATGATTGATTATAGGCTGTTTAAAGATTTCGGGGATGTTGACTATAATCTTGATTTAGTCATTAATCATAATTTTTGTTGTGATAATAATTTAATATGTTAATTCTCAACCTAATTGTTTTAGTCAATTATTTAACTTTGAGGTGGGAAATATTGGAACCATCAGCATTTATTGTTGTGTTTTCTTAATCAAGGGTTTCTCCCCTTTCATTCTGGTGGCTATTTTTGCTCTTATTGGCTCTATTCTCTGAGAAAAATAATAATAGCACATTTGCGTCAATTTGATATAATCCTGCTCCGCCTTTTTGGAGATGCGACAACAAAGTTCGTACATCAGTATACAATATGTTACCAATTCGCTTTTCATATATAGTGGAGCTTACATTTGTCATGTTGAACTTAGATACACTCGTAACCACAGATAAAGAGTAAAACATATTGAAGGCAACTTATTGACATTTTAAACTAAAATTCTATTGTCCTTTATTAATCCCTCTTTCATTTACGCATGATACTGTAAGTTGCACAGTAAAGTAAATATAGAAAACATACCAAGATACTTTAACTCATAATTTCTATAATATCTGGAGAATGCAGATTCATTAAATCTGCAGACGCCGAGACATTGCTTTTCATATATTTTTTAATTTTCCTTTAGTAAATCAATATTATTTTAATTGGTGAGTGTTCACTTAGTTGAACATCACATAATAAAATGATTGATTAGTAATTAATTCATTACTTAAACTAAACAGAAGATATTTGGAGGATGGGAACCACGGCTCTTATACTCCCAGACATCTCTAGTATATATTCAATGTAATATATAACCTTTATAACATTTTGTATTGCTTACAAGCGATGGGGATACCTGGAGGACGGAGACCTCTAAGCACAGTTAACAAAGAATCCCCTGTGAAAATACAATAGAAAATTCATACAAATGTTTAAAAAATATTTAGCACAAATGATGTAAATAAAATATTGATAACCGCTAGGTGACATACTTATTAAATTTCATTCGTATAGTATTTCACATAATCAAAACAAGATATGTTTAAACTAGCAAAAATTAGCTTGCACTTTGGTTACATACAAGATTCATCAATAAAAACTAAATCAGTGGCATGCGCCACAAGCAGTGTAAGCAATATCAATCAAATGCATAATGTTTAAATGTGTACCAAAATACGCATAACTCATTTAATATACGCATAATTTGTTATTTTTATTTACAATTACGTATTATAGAATTTCATATATAAGACTGATTAGCTTTATCAATAAACGGGATTTCTTATTTAGACGTTACGCTGTGTGTTTCTATTTTTTAGTAGCCGCTGTTCTAAAATTAATTACTCTACTATTTCCAATATTTATTTTATCTAAATACGGTAAGCAAAACTTAATACTGCTATCATCGAGCAAACAAGGTGAAAGAGCCCTTACAAAGCTCACACCTATTAACTTTGTTAAAAAATTTATTGCATATATTTCAATAATTAACTTTCTTGCAATAATTTTATTAAATAATAGATTATTTTCTTGGTACATTGCATTGAATTGAGTTTTATTGCAAATTTTTTATTGAGCTTAAGTTTCATTAACTGGTGTATCCCATTTGGTATAAAATATTATGTACTATTCCTACTTCCATGATGTCATTGGTACGAAACTTCAAGAGCGGCCATTGCCCACGGCTAAGCGTACAGTGGATCTGTACGCGTCGTAGCCAAATATAGAGACCGGGGGATTCATGAGGTGGCGCGTGCGTATGTAGGAAAATTCAAAAGGGCAAGGCACGCCTTTTTAAAATGATTCTTATATTCTTATAATTATTCATATCTTCATCTGACAATCGTTATGGTGCTCGTCCCCTATTTAGATATGCGTCTTGTCTAGGCCTCCACTCTATAATAGGCTTCATTGGCTGATATAGCAGACTGCTGCAAGGAGGGACACAAGCCGTAAAAGCAGCTAGGAAACTCTTTTCAAAAGCAATCAAGCATAGCCAGCAAGCAAGCTTGGGAAAACCTCCTGCAGGAACTGAACATCAAAACCTTTGGCACTGCGAACAAAATCGTCACCAGAGATTGCCCTCCAGAATAAACTTACCAGACAACTCAGAAATTATCGTAAACGCACTGTTCTCTCCACATATCCAAAGGCCACCCCGAGAACACAAACGGTACTACAGGCGAAATTACACTGGTTACGGAGGAAGAGCTACGGAACGCAATTAGCACGGAACGCAATTAGCAGACTCAAAATGGGAAAAGCAGTGGGGCCAGACATCCCCAATGAAGTGATAAGAAGCCTAGCGAAAGTCAACAAGAACAACTCTTGCATGTGTTCTTGTTGTCAACTCGGCCAAAGTCAACTTTTGCACGTCTTCAACAAATGCTTAGAAAACGGGGAGTTCGTAAAATCCTGGAAAGAAGCTTCACTCATACTAAGCCCCAAAGGGGCAGAAAGAAGCAGCAGTAAACGCTATCGTCCAATCTGCCTACTAAACACCATGGCAAAGGGCTCCGAGAGAATACTGTTAGGGCGGTTGGAGACCTGGATCCAAACTCTTGGAAGTTTTGCTGCAAATCAGTTCGGCTTTCAAAGGCGCAAATTCACGGTCAACGCAATCGAGAAGATAGTAAACCTCGCAAAGGAGGATTCGGCTGAAACCTAGTCTCCCGACATACTAGTCTCTATTCTTCCCACATACGCGGAAATTCTGCGCGATGGTGACAATGGACGTGAAAAACGCGTTCAACTCCGCAAACTGGCACATGATCCTCGAGGCAGCAATTAAACGTAATGTGCCCAAATACCTACTCAAAGTCATGGACGACTACTTCGGAGTATTACATATGCAGCACCGGGTGGCCCTAGAAAACTAGAACTGACCTGTGGAGTCCCACAGGGGTCAGTATTGGGACCAGTATTATGGAAGCGGTTGTACGACAACTTGCTCAAACAGCACTTTCCCGAGGGAGTACAAATTATAAGATTTGTAGACGACGTTGTTCTAATAGGGGTAGCTCAGAAGAAGTCCCGATTAGAAATAGCTTTGAATACGTCCATAAAAGCAAGGTGGAGCAACCTAGAAATTGCTCCAGAAAAAATGGAAGCAATTGTGTTCAGCTGGAAACGGAAAATACGACAGCTCCAGCTGGCTATCGCCGGACAGGAAATTCAAACAGCAACCAGCATAAAATACCTTTGTATCACTTTGGATAAAAATCTGTCATTTACTGAGCACATGCACAGAGTTGCATCAAAAGCTATGGACCAAGCGACCAACTTCAGAAGACTCATGCCAACGGCAAACGGGCCTAGCAGCTCAAAACGCCAAGTTCTCCTCAGTATCATTTATTCAGCTATGCTGTATGCAGCTCTGGTATGGGCAGGGGCACTAGAAGTACTAAAATTAGCGCTTTTGTTACTTTTGTCCAAAGTACAAAGCACCCAAAGTAGAAAGGTTAATAGGTTAATAGGAGTAACTAGTGCGTTCAGGACAGTATCCATTATCCACGTGGGCTCCGAGCGTAATAGCTGCAACACCACCTATAAAGCTCCTGGCTCAAGAAAGGGCAAAAATACATGAAGTTCGCATTAAATGCAAGCGCAAAGAAGATTTAAAAGCTAGTAAAGAAGCTGCCAGAAATACATTATACGCTAGATGGCAAGAGGAGTGGGACAACTCGAATCAAGGATGCTGGACCCACCAAATGATACCAGACATGAAGGCATGGTTCGAGAAAAGACGAGGAGATATTAGTTTTCATTTAACACAGGTCCTATCTGGGCACGGAAAGTTTATGTCCTACTTGGAACGTTTCAAATGCTCGCTCAATTCAACGTCTTCTCAGTACCAGAGCCATGAAGATAGCGCAAAATATACCATCTTCCTTTGCCCAGCCTGGAATACGCAGAGGATACAAGCAGCGGTTTACGTGGGGACGATCTTTCCCCAGTCAACTTTGTAGAAAGAGTGACACAGTCAACCCAGATGTGGGATGTCGCCCGAGCAATTATGTTCATCCATTCTGGGACAGAAAACAATCGGAAATGCTCGCAAGTGAATCCGGCTGGCGGCCTCCGAGTAGTCGATCTGGGTCGCCTATCAGAGTCGGTATAAACTTTATGTTGTGACAAGCATTAATCTCTAACGCGAGAGGCTGCACATCTCCATCTTCACATGTACACTGTAATTTTGGCATCTACATCTCTCTAGTCTCCCCGAAGTAATTCTTGCGCGATTCAAGGGGGCTGGTAGCGCCATGAGGGTTAGTGTAACGGGCACCTAAATGCCTCACGGGTTTAATGAGTCGGGGGTCCGCTTGCGTCTCACCACTTTACCTGTCAAACATTTGCTGTTGGGCAAGGGATGGGAAGAGCATTGCAGACTTCCATCCTCATAGGTTCTTCACGCCCTCGCAAGAAGAGCCTGTGGTCGCACATTAACCCTTAAAAACCTCCCAAAAAAAAATGTGCAAAATTCAGTCCAAAATATTTTACCTGCCCTTGTTTTGGACATTATTACTTACTTTGATTTTATTTAATTAGAATGTTTTTTTTTCAGCAGATATTGCTTTATTATATAGCGCAGGATACAAATAGTAGAAACATGTAAACGTTTAATACATTTGGATTAATCACATATGTCCGTGATAGTCGGCTCGCATTATTTGTAATATCGTATACATCAAAATATTTAAGCGGACGGGCTTCGTCACTGAGTCAGTACATCATCACAGTGATTATGGCTGATTCAATTCCCATTTTTTTTTCTTCTTCTCATTCTGTGTTTAGTCTGTTGCTATTCCCACAGGACCTCACACTCTACACAACACACCACCACGCCTCACTTACACTTATAAGACTGACGCGCGAACGGCCAACGCGTTTTTGAGTGTACCTATTCACGGTGTACATTTAATGAAATATGCTTCCCATCGGGGATATCTTTTCCTCTTCACGCCCTATATTTCCACCGCTTTATACATTCTCCCTCATCATTTATTTGATCGTAGAGAAAATACGGACCAGAGAAACGAGAGAAAGAGGCTCAAATTAAATAGTTTAAACTGTGAAATGATGGAGCTGTTTGAGCAGCGTAGAGCAGCAGTTCTTCTGCCAATGTATGAATAAGTGGTATTTAAATTCGTTAAATATAATTTGAAACGAGCGACGCCTTCCTGTGGGGATTGCGCTTACTAAATTTTCGTCTGTTGCTACAATAAGGGACTTGTTTTACATTTTAATGCAGCGCCGAAATGGAATTTTATAGATGAATAAACACAAATATAACTGTCGCAGTTTAGATGTGATTCACATTAATAATTTTCGTTTTTTCTACAACTGAATTATATTTTCAGTATACCAGGACTGTTCTATTTCCGCTGAACCTAGTAAAGTAAAACACAGTTTATTTACAAAAAACATTTATTTATAATTTTTCAAAGTATTCTCCTCCATAGTGAATGCATTTTTGCATTTTTGAAAACCATTCTTGAAAACATTTTTTCCAATCTTCGGGCCGCAGTTTGTTTATTTCATTTCAACAGCTTCTTAAAACGTAAACCCCGTAATTTATCTTTACCCGTGGAAATAAGAAGAAATCATCAGGTGCTAGATGTGGACTATACGGCGAATGACTCATTATTTCTATGCTTTGGGCATTGAAATACTCATTTATTCGAGCAGCAGTGTGAGCCCGAGCATTATCATGAAGCAAGATAATCCTTCCTCTTGGATGTTTTTCGCGAACCTTATGTAGAACCTGAGGTAAATAAACTGTAGTGTACAATTCTGAACTAACAGTACATCTATCCTCCAGTGCTACACTGAAAACATGTCCTTAATTCCAAAAAAAGTGGCGACCATCTTTTTGTTTCGGCTTTTTTCACGAACTACTTTTGTTGGAGCTGACACATTCTCAAAGATCCAAACTGACGATTGTTGCTTTTTTCGGGATCATAGCAGTATACCCATGTTTCATCATCTGTGATGATATTTTACACCAAATTAGACGATCCACGGTCAAAGCGATCTAGTGTAGATCGGACTTTCAAATGTTTGTGTAAAATAGTGTTAATTGCTATCACACCAATCTTTAAAGTTTCTGACAGTAATATACCGGTCCTCTTTAATCATGTTCCGAATAAGATCAATATTTTTTCTGTAATTGTCGTTTTTGGCTTAGGAGCTCGAAAATTGTCATTTAAGGAAAGTCGACCGAGTTGAAATTCATTGTATCATCGCTTTACGGTAGCGAAGGAACACGACTATTCACCAAGCACTCGATTGATCTCCTCAAAACATTCCTTACTGTTTAAGCCACGCTTGAAATTGTAAAAAATCACAGCTCGATAATGCTCCTTGTTCATTTCCATTACTTATTGGCGAAAGGATTACTTCAAACTTATGTCACTTACAAACAATCATGTATATTTGACAACTATTACTTGTAAACAACTTGTAAACAACTAGATTGAAATGCCAAACAAAATTTGTTACAAAAGTATCATCGCTTACTAGATAGGCTCAGCGGAAAGAAAACAGCCCTCGTATAACAAATAAATTCCTATGGCACTGACAAATGTTATTTTACACTATAAGACTAGGCATTTTTTTTTTAATAAACATAAGTTTTCATAAACATAAAAATTTTGGTAAGTGCGACATGTTCATTTTATATCATTTCGCCAGACATCAACATTAATGACTGGAAATTTATTGTCCTCTTGATACTCGTCTTTGTTAATTAAGGAAAAATATCTGGTATTGTTTTATATTGTTTCGTTTTTATTTTATGGTTGTTACATTTTTATATCTATCGACTGCTTTGTATTGTAATTATTTGATTTTATACATTTGTTACTTATTTTTACCCTGTAAATATTATTTCGAAACAATGAGACCCCTCCATGTGACATGAAACAATAAGACCATATCCCTATTCAAGGAATATCTACGGTGTAACATATAAATCTGTTCTTTTTCATCGCGAATTTTTGGTTTTATCCTGTAAATATTATTACGAAACAATGAAACGCTTCCAGTACCATATTGCTATTGAGCCATATCTAACAGTGAAACATATGAATCTGTATATTTTCATCGAGCCAAGAAAAAAGTATAATAGTTGGACCTTGCAGAATCACCAGGTTTTACTTTTTTCTTTCTCGAAAAGCATAAATCTTGTCAATTTCTAATTAGTTTTTATTTCCCCCCCCCCCCCACCCCAGTGAATCACATATTGTAGAGTTTTTCAAATTCTCATCATTTCATTGAAATAAAAAATTTCATAAATTTTAATTTTACACAATGCATATAATTACTTTCTTGAATATCGTTGTATTGGCCCCGTAAAATCTAATGTATAAAATTGTTGTAGACAGGTGACCAAAAATTGTATAATAAATGAAACTAAATTTTCATTACGAACGT
>WYDF02298178.1:4982-15757 GCA_009867245.2 Adranes taylori
TCTGATACTTCTTTTCTTTCTGCCCGTTTTACTCGATGCCTTTGAATGTTTTTCGAAATTTTGTTTCAATTTTTGATACTTTTTATTTATTTATTTTTTATTTCGCTATTCCGTGTATCCTTTCTTATTTCTTCTGACATGAATTTTTATATTCAATTTTTCTGCAATGTAGGCGTCTTAGGTATATTTCCCCTTTTTCACTACTTTTAGTGTTTCTCTGCATTTTCTCTTCTTTTCTCTAGATTCTCGGTCTCCCTATCTCGATCATCTACTCTCTTTGTTCTTATATGCTATTTTTTTAATGATGCGCTCACGATTTTTTCTCCCCTATTCTTTATTTCTCAGGCAGTTGATATTTTTCTCTATACTTGTATTCCTTTTTATCTCCAAACGTCTATTGTAATGCATTCTGCTTGTTTTCATGCGTTTTCCTAATTCTCCAGTCTGATCATAACTGACTGATCGTATGACTCACTTCTTTCTCCTATCTGCATACTTTCCATCAGGTTCTGTGCTTTTTAGTTTACTTGGGCACAGTCGATTACTGATCTTCCTTGCTGACAATATATGTCCACTCTTCTCATCCACCTTTTGTACAGTTTCCATTCATTATCCACAATCCATGTATTTCTGTCCAATCTATTAAATGTTTTCCTTCTTTGTTGGAATTGTGTCTTTGGACTTTCTGATGTCTTTTGTTGCTTGAGCTCTTTCTATTCCAAACTGTGGCTGTCCTATGCTGCTAGTGAAGCCTATGCTGCTACTGAAGCCAAATTTATGGAAAACGATTCAATAACAATATATTTTGAGAATTACATGAATAAAATTTGAAAAGTGTAAGATATTGTGACAGTATTATAAATTTTAGCAACAATAATAAATGTTTAAGCGATATATGTGTCACAGCGTGATTGACATTCGGTATCAAACCAATACAAAATTATGCAACGTATAATATCTAATATTTATTTTTGTAATTTCTTCAAATTTTGTGAAAATTTTTATTCCAGTTTTTTCCGACTCTTTATCCCCTGTAATTCTTATTCTAGTTCATCTTACATCAATAGTGTGGCTTCCTAGAGCACTTTTTGTACAGTGAGGTATCTTTCGATCCCCTAATTTGGGATTGGCATTAGCCAAATAATTATATCTTGTTCTCTGAAATTTATTTAAGTGCAAATTTGAAAAAATGGCTTTTGCTGTCAACAGTTTGCTAATGCTACTATGAACTTCACGTTGGTAATTTGTTCTGAGCCCTCACTCGAGATGACTTTCCTCTGGAAAAGACTTCCCTCTTTTAAGTCGTCAAATAATTGTATATATGAATTTTACAATATATACAAAAATATTTGTGCAAAGGAGTACGGAATAGGTATAGGCTGATCTATTTCAACATCAACTGATGTAGCCCAGAAGACAAATTTAGAATTGATTCTACACCAAATACAATAATTCTCCAAAATCAATTATTCTTAAAGAATATTTTCGAAAAAATATTCCCAAAAATATCATAATCTTTATAAGATCCCACATACAATCCTAGCAATATTACAAAAACTAATACAAAAGATATTTGGCACCTTGATTGTCTGTTTCATATATCAGTGTTTAAACTTGATCTCAAATCGTTCAACTCCAGAAAAATTTCATGAAATAACGAGCCAAGTTTTGGTAGCAACACTCTTTTCTGATACAACATCAATAAAACAATTATAAGTACTTTGGGTACCTTATAATTTCATATCCCTAAAATCTCACATCAAAGTCCAAAACTAAACCTCCAAAATATCAATTTCCCTTATTTCAAAATATCCCCCTGAGGTAAATACTTCGGTTAAAATTCAATATCGTGTCATATACCTACTGACTTTTCAGAGAATATAGAGTTATATATTTCCTAAGTCATTGGTCTTTCAAAATCGTTCCAGGATACTTCCCTACCTCGAGCACTCTATCTACTAAAAGTAAAAAGAAACCCGGCGTGAAGGGTCACAGATCCCTGCGTTATGAAGTTTCTAAACTCCTGTACAATATTCTGTTTAAATTACCATGTAATGAACATTGGACATTAAGGGTATCCGTCACTATTGATTCGACTTATATTTTTTAATTTTAGCCTACCATATGATGGAAACGTGAAAAAAACGCCAGTGAAAAAAACTGGCGTATGGCGCAACAGATATCTAGGTTATGGAGTTTTTTTAACTCCTGTATTATAAATTAAATGCAAGTACAAAGCAATGTATTCTGAAGGCGACCACCACTGATATACCACCAGAAGTTTGCGTCCTCTTAACTGGTGGTACTAGTGGTGGTCACACCCAAGATGGCTTCTCCGGCCAAACTATGATCTTTCAGTCACGCCAAACTATGATCAAAAACCGTATACTGCGGTTTTTGATTTTCGATACATCTTAAATCCGTGGCAGTGATTATAGGATTCGACTAAATACTTATTATTTTCGGGGTGCGGTAAAGGGCTGGTTTTCTATAAAACTTAGGAATTTCTTACTTAACAAGCTGACGACATGAACCTTTCATTATATAACCATGTAATATGAATGACAAATTTATTGTTTAAATGCTTACCAATTGGTCATTTCTTATATACACTCACAGATTTATGTTAGCTAATTACGTCTAATTTGGACTTGGGGCTTACATAAAAAAAATGCCAACTGTCCACTCATGTTCCGATATTGAAAGACGCCTTGATTCTATTGTCAATTCCTTATATTATTTCGGTGTTTCCCTCCCATTTGGCTTAAAATATTATTAGCCAATCATAGTCCGCTATCTTCGAAATGCCTCAATGGTTATCTCTTTATGCGAATTTTTCAACGGTCTTGTCTAACCAGATGTTTCATTCATCTCTGATATTTTCGGCTTTACCTTTGCAAACGTCATAATTATCTCGCACCGTTGGAATATTGACTTTCATTTCCAGACGATTCTCTCTTAACAGGCCAATATAAAGGACCGCAGAAGCTGCCGAATTTACTAGAATAGTTAAAATTTTGTTGTATTGCATGTAAACATGCAATACAACCATGTAATATCGATAAAAATGTTGGTGATTTATTATTTAAATCCTTACCAATCAGCCATTTCTTCTACACACTCGCAGATTTATTTGAACTGAATGACGTCTTATTTTAACTGCACATTTGGACTTGGAATTAAAAAATGCCGACTGTCCACTCAGGTTCTGATATTGAAAGTCCCTTCAATATTGAAATTTCCCTTCAATTTGGCTCAAAATAGTACTAGTCAATCATAGTCCGGCATCTTCCAAATGCCGGAGTGGTTATCTCTTTCGTTTCCTTGCGAATTCTCCAACCGTCTTGTCTAACCATGAATGAAACAGTTTTTACTTTCGATGATCGAGTTTACCGCATTTCTACCCGCCTTACAAAATGTCAGAGGGCAAATTCGTACTAACTTAGCGCATATGGCCGAAATTCGCGCGTCTACTTCACTAAATCTACAAACTTCATAATTATCTCGCATGCGTTGGAATATTGATTTTCTTCTCAACATGCTTCACTCTCTACTATTATGGTTTAAATGTTATGCCCTATGTAACTATGTAACAATGCAATATAAACATCTAATATCGTTAAAAATGTGAGTGATTTATTATTCCACTGGTTAGCAATTAGCCATTTCTTCTACATACTCACAAATTTATTTTAACTGAATTATATCTCATTTTCTCTACACATTTGGACTTGGGACTTAAATTCAAAAAATGCCGACTGTCCACTCAGGTTCCGACATTGTAAGAATTCTTAGTTCCATTATCAATTCGTTATATTATCTCGGTGTTTCCCTCCAATTTGACGCTAAATCTTATTAGCTAATCAGAGTCCGTCATCTTCGAAATGCCAAAGTGGTTATCTCTTTCTTTTCCTTGCGAATGCTCCAACCGCCGAGTCTGACCAAATGTTTCATTTGTCTCTGATATTTTCGGCTTCTTTACCGCATTTCTATCAGCCTTGCCATATCTCAGAGTTCAAACAAGTACTAACTTAGCGCATACGGCCGCAATTCGCGAGTTTGCTACATTAAAATCTGCATACGTCATACTTACCTCACATGCATTGGATTATTGATTTTCTTAAAACACCGATATAAACGAGTGCAGAAATTGCCATAATTACTATTATAGTTTAAATTTTATGCCATTTAACCATGTAGCCTTGATATATAACCATGAAATATCGTTAAAAATTGGAGTGATTTATTATTTAAATGCTAACCTATCAGTCATTTCTTTTACACACGAAAATATTTCATTCAAATGAATTACATCTCATTTTAACTACACATTTGGACTTGGGGCTTTCATTAAATAGATGCCGACTGTTCAATCAGGTTCCGATATTGAAAGACGACTTAATCCTATTGTCAATTCCTTATATTATCTCGGTGTTTCCCTCCAATTTGGCGCAAAATGTTATTAGCCAATCATAGCCCGGCATCTTCAAAATGATGGTATCTTTATCTCTTTCTTTTCCATGTGAATTCACCAACCGTCTTGGCCATTCAATTGTTTCATTCATCTCTGATATTTTCAGCTTTACCGCACTTCTACCAGCCTTGCCAAATCTCAGCGTGCAAGTACGCACTAATATTGTGCAAACTTAGAAGTTGTCCTAACTTTGAGGTTGCCGTAATTACTATTACAGTTTAAATTTGATGCAATTAACTAAGTTTCCAATAGGTATTTCTCTATCAGATTTATTTTCTTTAATATGAGCTGTTCTTTTAATTAATACAGCGCAATTTTGGCAATTATTCCTAATATAAACCGTATGGGTTCACTGAAATCTCTTGTAACAAGTCACATTTTACTATAACATGGTCTGTAATGAAATCCATCGTTATCACTGTCATCCAATTTTCCACTCTAGTCTCAATTATACCTTCTACTTTGTTTTCTATTTTCGATAATTGTTTAATCGTCTTTCTTATTCCTATCAGCAACCCCATTTTTAGCCTTCCCATTTCTACATCTTTTGTGGCTGCTTGTGCTTTACATCTATAACTTTTTGCCAACTTTGCTAGTGTTTCCACTAATCTACTATTCCCCTTTCCACGCTTCAGAAAATCCTATTATATCGTGTTCCTTTCTAACTCACAAAAATCTTTATCTGTCCTCCTATTCCTGCTACGTTCCAATGTACAACCTTTATTTTATGCTTTGTTATATATTTTATCTCTTGTAGTGTGTTTTTGTTCTTACTTATTCTTTATTATTTTTTTTACTTTTTATTTCTTTTTTTTTTTTGAATATTGCACTTGTTCTTCCCATATTTGCTCTAGAAGTTTTTGTCCTCTCCTGCTTCCGCACCCTCATTTTGCCTTCCTACATTTAATAGGCTGTTGGTTTCGTTTCTTGTCTTTGATGCTCTTGATTATAGAACAACCATTTTTCGTCTAATTTAATTTTTTTATAAGTTACTTTAACGTTGTTTTCCTTACCCCGATTATTTTTCTAATTCAATGTTTTACCTCTTCTGTTATTGTTTGCAATTTGTTCTTTTTTAATTCATTTATAATAATATTGTTCCATTTATTTTGGCGCTCCTGTTTCTCTATCTTTGTTCTGAATCTCTTTAAAATTTCTTAAATATTTTTTTTTAAATTTCTTTTACCCATGTTTTCCTTTCTTCTTCTCTTTGCTGTATATCTTTTTTTTTAGTGATTTATTTCTTTCCTTATCTGCTTTAAATCACCCACTATTATCTGCATCTTTTCCATTTCACTACCCATTCTTTAGCTTTTCCATTACACTCCCATTCCAACTACTATCTCTTCTTCCTTTTATTTCTTCCTTTCCGTTATCTTCTGCTTTTGTTATGTCAAGCTCTGTTTCTCTTCTGTCCTTTGTTTTCCTTGGTTGCTACGCTTTATAAGTCATTCCAAGTTATTTTCCTTCTGTAACTTCTTCTTTTCCGCTATTTTTTGATAAATCTATATTTTATATTTTTTTATTGGTTATGCGGCAACGGTGTCAATAATAATAAATGTTTACTAGTGATTATTTTCCTTTGTTTTTTTCTGTCAAATTTTTTTATCCCTCTTAAATGTTGCCCTTAAACACTATTTTAAAGCTATATTTTGTACTAAACACCTTGAATATTAATTCAATGAACTGCGCGCTGTTGCCACGTGTAAATTAATATTTTACTAGTTTCTAAGGTTGCTGAATAAATATATTTATTATAAAGATGAGCTCAGAAGCATTTGTGTATTTATTTCAATTTTTAACTGACATATTAACGTGGAATAACGCATTTTGATGAAAATTATTAATAATAAAACAAAAATCTCAACAAATGTTAATTTAATATTAATATTTTTGCTACTTTCCTAATTATCTGCAATTTCTTTTTGAATATTTTTTCCTCTTCTTATAACGACCAGTTGTGGTCATCATAATTTGTATTCAAGTATATTAAGAGAACACATTATACCCATATTTATGTTAAGAGCTCTGTTCGGAAGAAAAAAAGAATTTGAATGTATTTCTTGCTGATGCCGTATAAGAGTCAGATACTTTATTTTGACATATTTTAATATTTATTTGTAGTACTGCTCTTATAGACGAATAATTCATATAAAATTAGTTTCTCGAAGAATCAAGGATGACACTTCTAATGGCATCATAGTATTAATATAATATTATATTTTTTTTCTTGTTCTGTCTTCTTTTATTCTTCTTTAATACGAAAACGAAAATTCCATAAGCATAATATTACAATAACCTTAAATTCTTAAAAGAGTGTGAAGCAACACTTGAGACACGCTTTAATATCTATAAAGGAAAGGAACAAACTTTGCATCAATATATCTTTTTAAATTACTTATACGGCTTAAAAGGTAAACAAATTCAATCTAAATAAATGTAGAAGACAAACTTAGATCTAGTAAAAAAGCAAAGATAGTATGCAACACTGCTTAGATCCGCAGGTCAAGGCCAGTTGAAAAATTTTGTTCTCCCGATCAACGAATTATTGAATTTTCTTAAAAAGGAGACACTAACTGTCGCATCCGGCTCGAAGGACCAAAAAATAAATAGTATCGCTTAAATTATGGGCGAAAAGTGGTACAAGAAAGTTGTTTGGCGTTGTTTTATCATTTAATTAACTGTGGCATTGTAAGGCGAATTGTCATCACGTGAATTTTATCCACGACTTGGATCCCTGCATTTGTTCATTCAAGGATGAACAAAGAAAAATTACTAAAGAAATTACTAATTAAATATTTTAATGCACATTTAAATTCTTATTATTTCTGCTTCCACAAATAATTATAATATAAACAAAATAAAAGTAATTGTTATAATATAATTAATTTTCAGTTTAGTGTATAAATTTCAATTGATGGTTTTGCAACTTCAGACAGACAGACATTTAATAATTATGATATCTTACATCTAGATATTATTGCTATCAAACTAATTACAAAACATGTAGGTATGTAGTATCTGCACTTCTTAATTTTCTATTAAAAGATTTCAGTTTAAACATTTCAATTTTTCTTATTACTATGTGAGTTATTTGTTTTAAACTTTTAACAAATTTGTTTTCTTTTTCTTTTGTTGATCCTGTATATATTGTTAAATTTTTTTAAGAATAAACGAGTTAATTTTAGCGTTGTTATTAAGAACCTCGGGCCTTAATTGACCTAATTTTAATTTCCATGAGTTACTGTAATATATTTTCATAGATTGCGCAGTACTCTAAATCAATTATATTTATATTAAACTCCTGGACCCGGCAAACATTGTTTGTCCACCCACCTTGATCCCGTATTTTCCCACGGCTCTGACAGATCCGCAGTCCGCATTGTCGCGGACAAGATTTGACTGCGTTTTCTGGCACATTGTGACTATCCATGAATGCTTCAATTAATACGCGTTGCAAAGCTTTAGTTACCATAGAAGCTAGCAAATCTTCCAGTTTCAATGAAAATGTTTTGTACTCCCCTTCCTGCTAAATATTTTCCTAATTAAGCCGTAATGTTTTTCGCAAGATAGAAAGCTCCTAAGCCAAGAAAGATATTAGAAAACTCTTCTGGTCGCAATAGTTGTATTTCTTTAGCGATTCTGTACACCCTTTCATCAGCCCAAAGAGATCCTGACTTTTGATTTATTATTGCAAAACACTTTTGAAAGTTTTTCATGCATTCGGTCGAAGGGTGTGGCAATTCGGGATAAAAGCAGTAATGGTCTGTGGAATATCCTCACTTAATACCATACTATAGAATGCGCTCCAGGTAGGTACCATATATTCATCAGGATCACTTTCTTTACTTGCGAAATATCTAGACAAAATCCAGATCATGTCCTGTTTTTGTGCTGATGAAGTATGCATGTCAAGGCTAGGTTTACGTGCCTCTGTAAATGTTTTACTAATTTCTTTCTTTGCGTTGAGTTTTAAAGTGAATGAGCTCTTAACATGGGAGGAGACTGTGAAAGGAACGGATTCCTTTATTGACTACACTTTCCTTTTGGTTGCTGTCGCTATCTTCAACAATTTAGAGTGAGTCATTTCATAGGGATGTCACTGGACAAATATTTATCGTTAAATTCATTGCGCAGGTCTGACATTGGGTATACTTTGTTTTCAAATTGAACTGAGGCCACAAACCTTGTAAATGATTCTTTAACGCTTTCAGAACAAGCAGTTTCTGCAGCTACATCTTTATAAATATCTCTGATAATCCAAAATGTATTTATTTACACAGTTTTTGTGTCAGTGGACATCTGCTGTTAAAACACTATTTACATCTTCCTATGTAGTACTCGCTGAAAAACAGCATCAAGGTAAAACTTCAAGGCTTTCAGTAGTTGGTCTGCTCTGATTTTCTCACAAATACGGTATACTTTCGAGTCCTCTTTAGTTTTTAATGGGTTACACAGTATAGATTGTTTTATTTGTCCACTAGTTCCAAAACTATGTTTCTGTCTCTGTTGTTGTTTACCGGTATTACCCTCCTCTTCCAAGCTTGATTCTTCAGCATCCTTTTCTTGCTTTCCTTCAGTTCGTTTTCCCTTAAGTATATAAGGTTTGTAGCAGGCTATGTGATATGTTATGTTTTTTTTTCAACTTTAATGCTTTTCAACACATCGTCCCCAATGAGCTCGGCAGCACTTTGAATGTTCTTTATACCGTTGACGGTTGAACATAATTCCATAGAACGTTTTACTTTTTTTACAGAAAATGCACAAAATAATGTCTTTTTCATCGTCTCTACCTCTCTTCTGAGGATTGGCCAGGTTCACTGTGTCACTCATCGTACGGAGATATACTTAAACAAAAAAATTAGCAATTTGGCGGCCGTATTTAAATATGGCGACGAAACGACCATGAACGACCATGAGCAATTTTTTTATACACATATAGGTGTTTTACATTTACAAATCCCCGCAACCAAACGTATGACACATACAACTGCACACGTGACATGGGCTAGCGCCCGCACTATTGATGCTTCGCCCGCAACGAAAAATTACTATGAAATATTAGGCAAAGTGCAAAATTCAATTTGTTGCAGAAGTTGCAACTACAATAAAAAAAAACTTCAAAAACATCATAATTTCAAAAAGGTTTGGGAATTTCAAAATGTTAGAGGCTACAAAAAAGAAGAGGGAAATTTCTGGGTTTTTAGATATCCTAATCAAAATGTTCCTTATTTGTTGATTACATCTCGTATATATTATATAAATAAATAGATAACTGCATCAAAACATTAAGTTTTTTTTTTCTTATTGAAGTTGTTCAATTTGTAATAAATCACGTCTAATCCAGTTGGCTAGTATGACATATAGCAAATAACGCTCAATAAAAATGCAAAAGCAATCCCGACTGTATTTTCTATTTGTTCATCGCATTTGCAGACAAGCAAGAAATCTTGCTTTAGCATATTTATTGTTAGAACTGTTAAGTAACTTTATGAGCACTTGTTTGCTTGCCAGAAATTTTAAGACTGCTTCTTTTTAACTCGGTTTAATGTTCATGTTTCTAAAGGTGCCGATACATGTGTGGTACAATTTTCTCTTCCGTACCATAATGTATAACATGATCAGCGATCTGTCAGGAAATCCTGATAGACATTATTTTAAGTAGAGTAAATTATGAAATTAATATTTCTTATTATTTGTGCCTCGAAAAAATGTTTACCCGTTTAAACTTGCCAAAATGTTTACCCCAATTAAACATGCGACCGCCAGAAAAGAGGAAAAGAAATTAATAAATATCCAGGAGGCTCCATCTACCTGATGACGAATGAATCGATCGACGGTGGTAAACAGGTGGCCAAAACAAATCCTGATATATAAGTTGCCTATCTAAATAGACACGTAAAACAAATACATATTAAAAATTATTTGTGTCTTCGAATAAGCGCTCGTTGGCTCAATTGGAAGACCAATCGGCCGGCAATTGAGAGGTCCGGGTTCGAGTCCCGGACGGGGTAAACATTTTTTCAAGATACAAGTAATAAGAAATATTAATTTCATAATATACTCTATTAAATAATGGCAGCGTGGAGGTTTAATAATGCTATTAAATAATGCCACGAAACATCAAATATTTAATTATTTTAAGTGACTAATTTGTATAAAACTGGACCAGTTCTTTCTTTCTTTTTTTAACTTGTAATTAATGTTAAGGAAAGAGAAACTTTCCCCGATTATGAAAACCAGTTAATATTATTCTTTCTTTCTTTCTTTCTTTCTTTCTTTCTTTCTTTCTTTCTTTCTT
>WYDF02298189.1:0-15757 GCA_009867245.2 Adranes taylori
TGTTGGTCTACTATATTTATGTCGACAGAAAATTATAAAATCAGCATTCAACGCTTGTTCGACCCTTATAATCGGATAAAAATCGAAGCAGGCATATTATTTTTTCGGGTCCTCTGACATTACCAAAAGCCCAACTGTGTTTATCCGATTAAAAAAATTTAAACGGGGGCCACGTTGCCAAGTCTAAAATTTAGAATTTTTCTGCGATATGTTTCGAACCGTTGTAGATAAAAGTTATAAATAATATACAGATTCAGAAACACAAAAATTCAATAAGCAATAAAATAGATCATGAAAAGTGAACTTAATAATAATAATTATAATAAACAATAATTTTTAATAATAACAATAATTTACTTTAATAATAACAATAATTTTTAATTTAATTCGGAGCATTATGTGGATGTACATAAGAAAACAATTTGTTACTAAAATAATGAAATACGTAGGTAATACGAAAACGATTAGAACCAATCAGATTATTCTGGTCCTAATCAAATTTTTGTGTATATAAACAATTATATATACAAAACTAAATTAATTTATATCTAATTACCTGGAAAATAAATCACAATATCACAATAGTAAAGGGTTGAACAATCCAGCTGTCACTGTGATTACATAACTACACATTTTAGTTTTCACACAATTAAATTAAATGCTACTTTACAATGGGTTATAACATAACTTCAAATGAGAAATACTATACCACAATTTTTAATTAAAATGAAACTATGACAGATATTATTTTATTGACTACCATTAAATATGTTTATGATTCATTTAATATCCATGATTAAATTTGTCGAAAATTAAAATTAAAGTGAACTGTGGTTTGAAGCCAAATAAATGATTTATTCTGAATTAAATGAGTGTATTATTTTAAAATTTAATCAAAAGGAAAGAAGTACTTTATGTTAGAGTTATAAGTAAAAGTTCTGAGACACAAGCAGTTTAGAAAAAAAAATTTAGTAATAACAGGACCGCTAATAGTAAGTGTAATAATATACTTATTGCGGCGAAGAGTTGCAATAGTATTGTAAATGCACTACGCGTTCTTAGCGTATGCAATAATGATAGTAGAATTATTACTACCTTTAACATATATTGGGGATTATGTATGAAGAGATATCTTGAAAGAGTATGGTTATTTCGAATTAAGGTTGCCAAATTAATATACTATACCAATAGTTGCGATTTATAATGTTTGTAACAAAAAGATTACTAGCAATAAATTATCTTTCAAACTCATCAATATGCCAATGTACCAACTCACCATTGTGCCAATGTGTGGAACTCACCAATATACGAAGCATTGGTCTTGGTCAATTTGTCTTTGGATTAATCGGTAAGTGTTTTTTGCCAAAATTTTTCTTCAAAATATATATTATCACAGGCAATGCTGAGCTCTGGCCACTCGGTCCTAGGACACTTCCTGACCCAAGCAAGTCTACAGCCGACGCAGTTCCTTGGTTGATATGTTTGAGTTTCGTTTTGATTTTTAAATTATTCGTGTCCGTACAATTTCCACGAGTAATGAGGGTCAAGAAAAAGACCAGTTGTGCCCGAAAGTGACGGTAACTCTTACGGTGGAAGATTGCCAGTCCTCGAGACTCCGTTGACACTCCGGTTCTAAAAGAGTAAGGATGAGGGATACACAAGCCCCCTCACTGGCTTTGAAGCAGCACTTGAAAACGTTGAAGCATCTTCGAGGGGGCGCCTGTGACATAGAAAGTTCACATAATTTTTTTAATCTAAGTAGAGTTTTTCTTTTGGTTACAACTTATATTTGCATTTTTTTTTAAAGAAATAGAGTAAGTATTCACGTATCCTGGCCTTCTAAAGGATTAAAATTTGCTTAGTATAAAATGGAAAAGAGATTTTGTTTTTATGTAAAAATTACTAATTGCTTAATTTCCGCAGCAAACAAAGTGCACCCAAAAAATATATGATCCAAAGTCCCCCTTGATCCACTCCCACAGTTAGGAGTGTTTGAAAATTTTAGTAGGAATTGATACTTGGGCTACAGTGCATGCCTCATCCGAAGTCTGCTGATAATAAACACACTATTCCTTTACAGCAACATCAATTTTTACAAAATTTTTGGAATGGATTTTTCTAGGAAACCTGCCATTTTTACCATATACTGCATCTCTAAATTTGTAACAAGAATAGATAGATATATCAAGAGTTGCCTAATAAGTTCCTCATGGCAAATTTTTTCCAAATTATTAGCTTTCTCGTTACCATAGATACCTTTGTGACTTGGAATCCACCGGAGTTTGATAAAATAACCGTTATCTTTTACCTCCAAAATTAGGTCGCTAATTTAATTTTGTTGATGCTTGCTATTATATTGCTATATTCTATACTTTGAAGTACAATCTAGGAATCCGGGAAAATAACAGACAAAGTAATGTCATGGGCCAGTACTCATTTGGTATTTGCATACTGTTCCTACCACCCAGCCTGTCAGCCCTCTTCACCTATTCCATAATCGCTATAAAATAGTAGCAGTTCCGTGGATCGGTATTTTGGGGTCTAACATAAATAGTTTGAGCATTTAGCAGCTGTCAAATAAAAATCCTTGGAGGTCAAATAAAAATCGCCCTCCAATAAAAAATTTGGAGGGCGTCAGGGTTTTTACGGTATGGGATTTAGAACATGGTACATAGATTCAAAATTCAAAAAGAAGATGATGATACACATTAAAGCACATTAAATAAAAAAATTAAAATAATTGAAATGTAATTGAAAAAATTTGGCAGCTGTCGCCTGACGACAGAGCATTTCCGGTTTGAATTTAATGGCGCGAAATTTTAATTTTAAATGATAGAAAAAAGTAACTAGATGTGAAATTTAAAAGTAACTAGATTTGTAACTAAATTTCTAACTAGATTCTACGAGGGTCGATATAGAACTAATATATACAAGGGCGTTTCAGAAAAACCTCCCCATCGAACAAAAGAAGTCGCCACTCAATCGAACAAAAGAAGTCTGATGTCTTTGTTTTGTACAGAACAAGGCCAAGGCACGCCAGACTGCTCGCCATCGCCTTCGCACACCAGACTTCTCTTTTAGAAATTAGTCGAAAGGGGAGTCAAGAGCGATTATAGGCCATGGCAAATCGGACAGAAGAGCTGTCTGCGTCGTAGGCAAATATGGGAACCGGAGGATTCATGGGTAAGCGATTTATAGGTTACACTAATTTTGATTTATTTACCCTAAAAAAAATTGTGCTAATTAAATTTTATAGATGAGTTATACTTATAAGGTGACATTATTAAAATATTCAACTTTTGTTTTATGCAAGATAACACAATACGTAGGACTTTCAGCATTTGAATCATGGGGCGGCGATCACGTCCACGAATTTTTAAACCAACAGTTAGTAGAGGATTTACAGAAGGATTTTTGTGTTACAGTTTGTAGTGTTCATTAACAATGCATTTTTAAAGCTGCCTATATGCAAACAGCTCCAGCTTATCAATCTCATAAAATAAAACATTTGCTCTTTAGAAGTTTTGCATACCTACTGTCTGTTCAGTATATTCAATAAGCCTTTCTCCAGTCTCAAGTTTTCGTGTTTCATAGAAACTAACTCCATACTTTGCTTGTTAGTCTTTCTAACTAACATAATAGCTTAAGCATTTAAAGATCTTTTAACATAAAACATTTCTTGTTTAGACGCTTTTTGAATAGTTTTTGATATATTGTTTATAGTATTTTAAATCTTCAGCGTAGCAACATCGGATCGTATTAAAGATATTGCAATTTTATTATTTCTATTAGATACAGAGTATAATACAAGATGTCTCCAGCATTTCAGTCAGTTATGGAGGCCCGTACATAATGAATTTTCTAAATAATTAATAAGCACTTATTACAGCCGTCCTATGCCTAATAAGATAAGAAAAAGTTCCTTCACTCAACAAAAATTATCTACACTTACTTGTTTAAATTGGGCAAATATTTCTTATAGTTTAGATGCATTTACAACACATGCATACGACACAGGCAAACATTTTTCAAACATCAACTCCTTGAACTCAGGGATCTCAAAAACGTGTTTATCAATCAATATCTCGAAAACGAATATTATCATGAATCATTATTTTTTTCATAAAGGTAGCAAAAGTAGCGTTCATATTTACTTTTGTCCATATTATTGAAAGTAAAACTATCATCCCATTTAACCTCGAAATTATTAATCTTTTCTTATAAAATTGGAGGAAACACAGTTCTTGACAAATTATTCTGCCCAACTGCACTTATAGTTATCTTCAGATCCGGATTTAAGATGAGTGAGGTCGTGAGCTAATCCATTATGGAGGGCCTTTTATATAATTTCGTATATGAATATATGTGGCCCTTTTGCGTGTGGAGCCCGTTTGTGTGTCAGGCTCTAAGCTGTAGCTTCTTCAGCTTATTGGTAAATCTAAGTCTGGTAATCTCATAATCAAATAATAAATTCTGCTTTAAGTTCTATCTGTCAAGAATGAAACTGTAAGAACATAGAGCATTTCACATCTTATAATATTGAGTAATATTCTTGTTAATATAGTATCACGTTTATATTTGGGAATACTTGAGTTCTCCCAACATGGCTGGAAAGGGAGAATCTTTTTAAAGGGAAAACGTAGCGATCATAAATATGCGATTCACTTTTGAAAAGACTTGGTACTTGCTAAAATTGTGCGTACCTGTTAGATTTAATTATAAATTTATTTAGACAGTTAATGATGCTACACAGCCCTTAACAGTGACAAATCGTCTTCTATGCATCAAGGCTGATAAAATAAAAGAAATGCTAAAAGAAATGCACTTAACGATTATTGAGAATAATTTAAGAAATTCGTAAATTCAAATAAAATAAATATTGGTGCCTTCAAAATAAATAACGCCTCACCAATATAATAAAATAAAATAAAATTGGTCTTCAATTAGTACGTGCGAACAAATGACGTTATTAACGATGAAATGAAAGTACGTCTTACTCCAATTATTTTTTATTGCAAGTTACAATAAGTTACATTCAAATCATCGACTACAATTTCGAGTCTAACAAAAACTCCATATCGAGCTTAAAGTCTAGAATAATACATTAACTAAATAAATTATTGCAATTATAAATTTTCCAATCATACTTTCTTACTTTCTTAATCATTCTTTCTTAGAATAATAGATTCTTAATATATTAAATATGATATAAAATATGTCTTGTGTTCATCCCCAAAAGTGTAAAGTTAAGGAATAATTGAAATTTTCACATTTTCAAAATAACATTTTCAAAATGAAATTGAAAGGGAGATCTAGATCATCTTAATCGTATATTGTTGAAGGATAATTAAAGTTTATTACCAATAAAAATAATTGGATCTTCAGTAAATTATTCAAAATCCGAACAAATTCCCTTGTGATTAAAAATTAAAACTCCAAAATAAGCAAGCTCATGTTCATAAATTATGAATTTATAATAAAACTTGTGCCAAATAATGACTTTATGAAATATTATGTTAATTGAACATACTTGAATATGATATTTCATAATGTCATCATTTTGCCAAAATTTTTGTTAAAAATTCATAATTTATGAACATGAAAAAGAAATGAAACAAAATAATAAATTTTACGTATTTTTAATCTTCAATTTATGTTGATTAAATTGAGCATTTATGTTGATTAATACCTATACTGGTAGGTTATCATATAATTTTTTTAAATGACCTTTGTTCATTTTTCAGTTTCTAATTTTTTTTACAAGTTGTTTGGATTTTGACTTGTTCACTAAAAATCCAATTATTTTTATTAATAATAAGTTTCAATTATCTTTCAACATTATATAATTAAGATGATCTAGATCTCCTTTTAATTTGATTTTAAAATCTTGAATATTAAATTTAATCATTTTTTATAAATTTCAATTATATATTACCTTTATACATTTGGAGATGAACACAAGACTTATTTTGAATCATATTCAAGATATTAAGAACTGATCCTAAGAAGGTATGATAATTTTTTTTATAATTGTAATAGTTTATTTTATAATTTAATAATGTATTATTCTAGGGCTTAAGCGTGATAATAGATTTTTGTTAGACTCGAAACTATAGTTGCTAATTTGAATGTAATTTGATTGTTCCTTACAATAAGGAATAATTGTAGTAAGGAGTATGTTCATTTCATCATCAAAAGAAATATTTAATGATCAGAATTCCGTAAATCACTATGCCACGTGCCTTAATTTATTTAAACATTCATTTTAGTCATGAGTTAATTTGGAATAAATTATAATTTAATTTAATTCTAGTTTTGATTTTCATGGCCCTGGGTGACAAGGGTTCAGTCTTTAACCGCAAAATTCGCTTTCTGTAGCTTTTATAAATTTTTTGGCTAGTTAATTTTCTACCAAGATTGTGATTAATACATTCCACTACTTTCTCCCTACCTCTAGTAAATTGCTATAATTTAATATATTCTCACTTAAGTACCTATCACACTACTATACTAATTACTTTCGGCCATAATGGATTTAGGTCAAATCCGATCTGCTTTCTGCGCACATACTTCTACAGTATTATGCGGAACGCTTTCACTAACTATTGATAGACTACAATTAGATTTATGCTCTCTGATAACACAATGCTATGCTATCTATTAATTATCGCCAAGCAGTGACGATCCCCTCTGTTACACATAATTTGTATAATGACGTCCTAAATGACGTCATCGGCCGATGACGTCATTGGCTTTGATTTTATCCGACGTAAGCCTGCTCTGCGTTTCCCATGTGGAAATTCTAACTTAAGTATGATGTTTTAAATGTTTTTAAATTATACTTTATTTCATGAATCAAACTTTAAATGAGACTCTAAGTGTAAACTAATATTTGAATTTCTTGCAACCAGTTCCAGAATTATTTACAAGCTCAAGCATCCGGGACTATATATCATAGAACTAAACAACAACGAGGACAAATTGTTTCTTTACAATAGTAAAATATGGATAATATGGTTAATACATCAGAGTAATATATATGCAATATTCATGATGAAATTTTTATGATAATATTGAATCTTGCGCATACTTTTACTAACTTTGATTAAAAGTTTTAATCGTCTAAACTCACTGTGGTAAATGGATTATTTTTACAATTATACAGGAACACACATCTTCTTTAATATATAGATTGTATCATATTATAAACAAGTAGTGCAGAGATACATTGGAGCTTACAGTGGAGCTTAATATGTTCGAGGAGAGTGGTTATAAACCAAATTTTATTTAATGTATCACGTCCTGTTGTTACTATTCTATCTAATGATCACCGGATTAAGATACGTTAATGAAAAATCGGAGTACTAGAGTTGCGAGACGGTCAGTTTAATGCAATAAAACCATAAGGTAATTTCCAGACGAGGAAAGCAGGTACATTTTGTTAGTAACCAGCAATTGCGAGACAATAAAACAACAGTATAAAATTTAGGAGTTAAACGCTATAAACTTTCAACCAAGAAAACACGATCAAGAATCATTTTCAACGATCGAGAATCATATTACCAGTATTTTCAGGTACACGATGTATTGAACGAACATCCAATTCATTACCAACATTCCAATGATTACTACGCATCTGTCGACGACCAAGATTCATATACCAAAAAGCAACGAGATATTCGCGAACACTTGTCTCTCCATTTGATCAGATACATTCTTGGGACCGGTACCATCAATAGATTCAAGTTTTTAATTGTGCAACACGCTCCAAAATTGTCTCTGCTGTAACTCCGTTTGATATTTCGCTTTCATAGACACTACAAGCGTCTATGGAGTATGAGGCTACTGATGTAAAGACGAACTCTCATCGACTAGTCTGATTGTCTGCGGACTACTCTGATTTGATGATTTTCTGGCTTCCAGAGATATAATCTTCTCGCTATTTAACAATAAGATATACAATATCTAAGTATTTACTTATTAATTACAAGAAAAAAAAAATAATAAGAAGGAGACATGATTCAACACTGTTGCTATTTTGATCTTCGTTAGGATAGATGAAATCTAAGCTATTTTTAAAAGCATTGAGGTAACCACATATTCGGGCAACAAGTTCCATGCCTGCACAATTCGATTCGAGAGGAAATATCGTCGTGGCAATGAACTCTACACGCAAATGTACATTTGTACTTAATTCATACATTGTGTGTATTTCGGCGCAATTCTAGTATCTACTAAGTGATTTTTATGTGTCGATTAAATCTCCTCGTTCACATTTATGTTTAAGGGTTGGCAGTTGAAGAACTTGCAGTCGGTGCTCATAAGATAATTCCTTTAAAGCAGCAAGAATCTGTGTAGCATGACGTTAAATAAACTCTTTCAAGGTGTTGGGAGCGAATGTATGTTTTGTATATTCTCAGAAATGCAGTAGGCTTCAATGTTGGAAAATAATTTTGTACCATAAAAATGCCAGAATTCATTTTCTTTACTAACATTCCAATATGATGACCCGATTTCTAGTTGTCGCATATTGTGATGTCCAGATATTTCAGTTGACTCACTTTACGTAGTGTAATTCTATTCACTTAATAGTCAGTTCTTGGATTTTTATTCACACCACTTACTTCACATGTCTTTCAGCATAGCACTATGAATTGTATCCTCCTCCATAATTTCTTCTTCCCCTTACAAATGTTTCTCCTGTCTGGTTTTTACTTGCGCATTCTGCAACTCCACATCGCTTCTATAGTGAGTTACTCATCGTGATCATTCACCACCTTCAGCGCATCCGTATCGTCTACTTCCAAGTCCGATAAGAGTCCAATGAGTAAGGTTCAATGAGTATTAGTCGTATACCGAAATATTATACATCAACCCACACAAAATTTCGTCGCCTAAGCTGGTCGTAATTCGAGTGGGTATTATACTTACAAGGCGTGTGAAAAATGCACTTTTATATCATGAATAAATATATTTATCTTTATCAATAAAATATATGATTTTTTTACTATATGTTAAAAGAATATAAAAATTTTAGTAAAAGAAAATGTTTAGAAAGGCATAAGTAGTATTTACGACAATAGCTACACACTATATTTTAAAAGTATTTGTTTCCTTCTCTTAAATAATAAATAATTAGAATAAATATCATAATATACATAAATTCTAGTCAAATTTCTTAATGCATCTTTTAATAATTTTACAAAGCGGTTTTGACTGAAAACCGTAAAATAATCTACATTTATCGTGTATAATAAGTTTGTAGGCATTACGCAAACACTAATAATAATATATGTATGATTAATCATTTTATTTTATTAAATTTATTCAGTGTAATGCAATTTTATTAATTTGTCTTTAATTCGCAAGGAATATAAAATAATTTAGCATTGAACATATTTAATTATAATTGCAATTCTCTCTTAGTTATATTCAATTATGATAAAATAATCTGGTAACCGTTGCAGTAAAACTAAATGAAATTGAAAGTAAACCCGCGTAAGTGTTCTTTAGTTTAGCATGCCTTAAGCGAAATGGAAGAGTTTTATTAACAGTACTTGTGGTACAAGATTGATACAAAAATTTTGCACGACGAAATGTAACTGAATTTCATACAGGTGCGATCAATAAATAAAATTATATTTATGTAACTATATTTTGATTTGTCAGTTTTTAGTTTTTTCTTTGGGCTTATATATCCGGGTAAAGTGATTTAATGGCATTTAGATATTGTAATTTCATAAAATCCTATGGAAAACTTTGACTGCTAGATAATTTTTAAAGGAATAGCGAACATATATGTTAAATGGAAATTATAATGAATCGACATCTACAAAAAAACACAACGTAACCGTATAGTACGCATAATTTTCTATGTACCATAATTAACAATTATGTTCGCAACACTAAAATCATTTTAGTGATTAGCTGAGGTGCGCTCCCAAAGTTATGCTTTTTGAGTGTCAGATTTTTGTGTAACATCTACCGCAGACCAGGGATTTATTTCTTTTTATTGTTTATATACAGTAAACTCCAGATTATCTGCGAGTAGAAAATCAACGAAGCGGTATCTGCGCATCCCGCCGAAAGAAATAAAAGAAATTACCCCAATAAAACTTCCGAACAATAAGCAAAATATAACCAGCAATAAAATTGGACTCAACTGAAAAGCAGTCCGTTGCTCTTTTGTTCTGGTCACACACGGTTTTACTATATCTGATCGCACTATCCCTTCATCTCTCTATTAATCCATGTTCCACCTTCCAGTGTGCTACTCGTCATTTTTCAGTTGACATTAAGTGTGCTTACTGACTGGTCGTGTCTTACTGACTGGTCGTGTCTTACATTTACAGTATTTGTCAGTGTCCCCTTTAGTGTTTACGTTATTGATAACAAAATGAAAACGAATGACTTTTCACAAAACTGGATTTAAAAATCTGGAGATAAATAATTAAATAGAACATGGCACTTCAAGAAAGCAAATGTGTTTAGAGTACAATGTTGATGTGTTAATTTCTTCGAAAACTGCTTATATACTTATTTGAGGTATTAAAATTGCTTAAAAAATCTAGCTAAGGGAGATGCACATATTTCTGACACTTGGTGGAGCCCATCTCCTTCGCAAATTGCATCACTTGCGAGGCCAGCGTTTAACAACTGCGTTATAACCTTATTAATTTTAAATCTTTTGATCTAAAATTAGTTGCAAGTCTTATGCCTAGTATGAATGGAAGTGAGGAAGTTTTAAAAAGTTAATTGATGGTATTTTATTGTACGATAGAATGTTAAAGGCAGAGAGTAAGAAACTATTAACGAATTTCGTTTCAAAATATGGGTTATCAAAAAATGCAAAGTTACGAATAAAAAAAGTATATGTCTCTAATTTAGTATTAGTAAATGATTTTAAATATAATTTCTTACATAATTCTTCTTACATATAATTTCTTACATAAGGAAAATGTGTTCTTGATGGTTAAATTACAAAATTTGAAGTGGTTTCCAGTTTGTATGAGTTTCGTAGCACTATTGAAGCACTGTTAAGTCAACTCAGTATATCTCAGTCGGATAATGGGGAAACACAGAGCGTAGCCATACATTCTTTATCTCGGGATAAAATAGTAAGGATTTGAAATTGATTGTACGCGTAAGTAACTGTAGGTCTATGAACAGCGGTAGATGAAATGAGGCTGTTAATAATGAGTTAACACACGAGAAAACTTTTTTTTTAATAATGCGAAGAATAGTAATCATCATTATAGGAACAACTGCAATAGGAATAGTTTTGTTGGATATAAACAATAATTTTCATAATGACAAAAAAGCAGCGTGGCCCGAAAACCATATGGAAAAGCAAAAACTGTATGCTGGAAATTATACTAAACGAAATAGTAAAAGATCGCAGTCAAAACAATCAAGTAAAAATAATGATGTAATATATTCGTTGAGTGCATTAAATCAAATTCAAGTAAGTTTATGCGACAGTAAGTATTGTTTTATTTTAGATACCAGTGCAATAGTCTGTTCTTAAAAGTACTTTATTAACTTGCAATGATGATGTATAAATTCATAGTAAGATTCGATATCTAAGACTTAGATTGTAAAGATACCTTGTATTAAGGTTTTATGAAATATATTTGAGACTTCCTATTTTTTAATTAGAAGGTGGCTTTTCTTTCCATTGAGACGAGTTACCAAAATACCTGTACTGCGTGGACTTTCGTAACCATACCAATGAAGAAAACATCAGTAGAGAGAATATATGTAGCTAAGACACCCCTCTGATCAATAGTAGTTTGTGACTCTTGACCCATAAATACTGCAGTTTCATCCATAGTAATCATTTTCCAGAGTTGGTACTTACAAAAGTCGATGACATGAACAAAACACTTATATGCGAGTGCATATTTAATCACTTCAGTATCATCCAACTTGTACAGTGTTGTCTATCAGCTTAAAGTTCATATTGCTGAAGGAAGCATCTACCCAGTTCTAAGTTGCTTTGAATTCATCTGGCGATATGTCTAACTGTGGTGCCATTGGAACTTAAATGGAAAAGTTACATTTACAATGCAGTCTAATGCTGTAAAAATTGACATTTGAAATTATCCACCAGTGCTTAGCCAACCTGGATGTAACTGAATTTGTGTAAAATAATTTTAAAGAAAATTGTTTGACCTATAAAAATGAAATGCATGAAAAAACTTTCCATTGCTCAGGATTACAAAATCTGTAAACTTTTTTTGTAATTCTTTTATAATCCTGAGTTAAAGAAAGTTTTTCAAACGTTTAATTTCTATGGGAAAAAGAAATTTCTTCATAATAATTTCACACAAATTCAGTTATATCCAGGTCGAATAAACATTTGTCAATCTTAAACAAGGAAGCTGAGAGCAGCGCAATCCAGATAGCTACAATTTATTATTTTGTGGAATAAAATTGTTTAGAATGTAGAATACTGTGTCTCAATTCATTTAAATGGATTCATCCAAATTATTGCAGCACTTCGACTGAATGCTTGAATATCAGGCCTGAGAACAACCAATAATGGTTGCCGATTTGATCTACACTTACGCTTCTTGGCATTTCCCTCGTCGACCTATTGATTGTTATTGATTGCCATTTTTCGGACCATCCCTAGATCAAACTTCTTCTCTTTGCTTCTTCTCTAAGCTGTTGTTATAGGATTAACATACCACATGCAAATTAATTTTATTAATTAATTAACATAATACATAATCCTTTAATATAATATAAATTGACTACTCAATTTAATTCAATTCTTCAAATATAATTAAACAAATTAACAAATCAGTTTAATATGATTAATTAAAAAATAATGTATGAATGAGCGGGGGTCTTAAAGCCTCTATCGTCTTCCGCATTTCGATCTCCATCTCTCCCTATCTCTACAGTTGTCTTCATCTATTGCTCTATCCTTCATTGCTTCCACAACCACATTAATCCATGACTTTGCAGGTCTTCCTCGTTTTCTTCTATTCGTAGAGTTATACTCTAGAGCTCTTCTTGGCCATCTGTCTTCCTCCCTCTGACGCACATGACCGTACCATATCAACTGCCTAGTTTCTATTCTTTTCGACGTTTTATATATTCTGTCTCTGTCGGTTCTTCGTCTGATTTCAGTATTAGGTATATGTTCTGTTCTTGATATGCGACATACTCTTCTCAGATAGTCCATTTCTACAATGTCCACTTTTTTCTTTTTCTTCTCAGTCATTTGCCAACTTTCCGCTCGATATGTAAGGATAGGCTCTACAATGACTTCGTCATCTTGGTTTTCAGTGTAGTTCCGTGAGGCCAAAGTATTGAATTCAGAATTTATACACTCTTCCGACCTTGCACTCCTTTTCGATATCTCGTTCTGTTGTTCCTTTACTAGAGATCGTAAATCCTAAATATTTGTCTTCGTAGCATCTTTCTATTTGTCTTATTTCCAAATCTGGGCTTCGTCTTCCTGAGCACATAATCTGCATCTTCGTCACAGCTTGCAGTTGTCACCTGATACCAGTCCGTGTTTTACTAGGTCAATGGGAATGTCTACAGGTTCCGAAGCTTTTCCATTTTTCATTTGTGTTAACTCTGTTCTTCTTTATTTATTATATGCATCTCTGTGTTTTCTCTCATTATGACCTTGTCTATCCCTCCTAAAAATTCATGTCTACTTTTTGTTACTAGTGATTTGCAGTAGTCCTCCCATTTTTTATTCTGAATTAAATTTATATTTCCACCATCTTTTCTTTCTTTCCTAAGACTTCTTATAAATTTCCAGGCCTGCACCACTTTCGTTCTCCCTAAGCAACTGTCCACCCCCTCGCATTTTTCTTCCCACATTTTCTCATGAAAGAAGTGGCTTTCTTCACTTCTCTATTGAGTTTGTTATAAACTTTGCGGTCTTCTAAATCATTCGTGCTTAGCCATGTTTGGTAGGCGCGCTTGTTGTGTATTAATTTCTCTAGTTCTTATGTTCACCTTTCCGGATGCTTTCTTTTGCTTGCTTCCTGGTATCCTAAAGCTTCTTTGGCCACCTGATGGGCGCATATTTTAATATTTTGGTATTCTTCTTCAGCAGTTTCTCTCCGGTTTGAACAAGTTTTGAAGCTAGTCTTAATTTGTAAAGAACTGTACCGATTCTTGTTTTAGGCTATCGCTATTATATTTTGTAGTTGTCAATGTTGATTCGCCCTCATTTCGGCGCTTATTCTGATTTCTTGTTTTCTGTGGTGTATAGTTATTTTTGCGACCACCATTTAATGATCAAATCCACATTCGGCCCCGCTATACGCCCTCATGACATTAGTTTGGAGCCTTTTGTTTTCTGGTTGGATGAGATCAATTATAGACCGTACCCTTTTCTTTGGTTGTTCCCAGGTGAATTTATGTATATCTTTGTGTGGATTAAATCGTTCATTATTTTTAGCTGTAAGGTTTCACATAGATCAATAAGTCGCTCCCAGTTGTTGTTTACTTTTTCTTCGCCGTATTTTCCCACGACCTTGTCTTTATTTTCTTGCCTACCCTGGCATTAAAATCCCCTAATAGGCATATTTCTTTGGTGCGGCTCACATGGGTCAACACGTCGCCTAATCTATCATAAAATTCTTCATTAATTTTTGCCTCTGCGTCGTCACTAGGGGCATATACTCCTATTATCACTATCGTTTCTTCATGTATCTCTATATCCATCACAATAATCTGTTGGTCTATCTCTTCCCAACTCTTTATATATTTCTTGAACTTTTTATGTATGGCAATAGCACACCTCTTCTTGCTCTCACTGTTTTCTCTACCCCACTGTAAAAATAGATATAATCGTCCCTTATTTGATTATATTTCCCTTACTTCTTTGTTTCGGTAAGGACACAAATATCTATTCTTTGTCATTTTAGTTCCTGAAATACTTCAGTTTCTTTAGTTCCCAGACCTTGTACGTTCCATGTGGCCAATTTCATAATCATTTTCTGTAACAATCGTCGTCCTTTGTATCCGTCCGTTTTCTGAGTTTTTTGATTGAAATTTTTAACGAGTCAAATTTTTTTCCAGAAGAAGAGTTGCTGGCCCAGTTGCTGGCCCAGGGTTCCAATCCCCAGACTAAATAATATAATATAAAAAAAATAATATAAATATAAATTAATAAATAAAATTTCATCTCATCTACCTAAGGAAAATAAAATGCCCCGAATATCAAATAAATGCCGGCTCACATAGAAAACATAGTCAATGATGCCGATATAATGCGCGCAAGATGTTAAAGCGCACAGCCATATATGATGTTTTACTGCTCGCTATTCGAAAATACCGACAACGTTTCGGTAGCTTCTGTCATAGCTATGACTGTCTCTCTATTTCACCCATAGAGAAGCTTTTATTATTATTATTTTTAACTGAAAATTTTTTAACGTTTATTTCCAGCAACCTATTTTCAACAAGTCGATAAGCTTCTCACCCTTTTGTGCTCTTGACCGAATTTTAGTCTTCTCTGATTAATTATTAGTTCTACTAATTTTAGCAATGTCAGTGGAATTTCGGTCGCACCACCACCGTTGATACGCACTCACTACTTATGTTTCAAATAAAGCAAGGTATTTCTTTTTGCAAAGAAAATGGAATTGTAGTAATTTCTCTACCACCACACTGCTTCCAGAAACTCCAACCATTGGATCGGTCGGTATATGGGCCTCTTAAAAAATATATTAATAGTGCTTGTGACTCATGGATTCGCAATCACATATGGAAAACTATG
>WYDF02298200.1:0-15756 GCA_009867245.2 Adranes taylori
AAGCCCCAGGCGAGGATGAGATTGTTATTGAGTCTATTAAGGCAGGAGGAAACATATTGCTTAAGAATATATGCAGGATTTTCAATGCATGTCTTCTAAAGGGAACAACACCATCCCAGTGGGATAATGCTACAATAAAATGTTACAATATAATGCACAAAAAGGGAGACATCGCAAAACTAGAAAACTATAGACTGATAAGCTTATTGTCACATGTCTACAAACGCTTTATGAAGATTATAGCTAAGCGTCTGATATGTAAATTAGATTTATACCAGCCACGTGAACATGCAGGATTTAGAGCAGGGTATGGAACAAACGACCACCTTCAAACTATTAAGACTCTAATAGAAAAATGCATCGAGTATAATCGACCTCGTAAATCAACACAAAATGTTGCTAGCGCTGGCGGTCTGTCGTATTGATCATCGATATACTTCCCTATTGAAAAACGTATACAAGCGGGCAACTGCATGTGTAAGGTTACATGCAGACGCAAATAAATTTCAAATCGAAAGAGGAGTTCATCAGACCGATACAATATCTCCGAAACTGTTTACTACCGTATTGGAATATGCCTTTAAAAGAGTAAACTGGGAAGAAATGTGCATAAATATCGACGGAGAGCTGTTGGGACTGTCTCTGAGAGACAGGATACCCAATGTGACTATAAGGCATAGGGCGGGTGTGACTGATGTCATAGAGAGAGTTGCAACCTTGAAGTGGAACTGGGTTGGCCATTTGGCACGAACAACGGATGGAAGATGGTCAAAGCGTATTCTGGAGTGGAGACCAAGGCACGAAGCCTATAGAAACAGAGGTGGACCACCAACAAGATGGACGGACGATATTAAGAGAATCCGGGGAAACTGGATTCAGGACGCACAAGACCGAAAGCGGTTGCAGACACTAAGGGAGGCCTATGTCCAGGAGTGGACGCGAATGGCTGTTTGATGATGGAAAATTCGTGCGTACGCGAATTCAAAAGTTCCAGGCAGGCTGGCGTGCTTCACACGCCAGACAGCTCTGTCAGAAATTTTCGCGTCAAAAATTTAAGAGCGGCCGCAGCCCGCAGCAAAGCGGATAGCGAAGTTGTACGCACCGTAGACAAATAGGGGACTAAGGGACTCATGTGTTGGCGAATTCGTGCGAAGGCAAATTAAAAAGTTAAGGCAGTGTGACGAAGTTCGGTAGATTGCTCTTTTAGAAATTTTCCAAAAGTCGGAAAAGCGGACAGCGTAGTTCCGCGCGCGGTGGGTAATTATGGGGAACAAGACAAATATGGGGACTTATGTGTTGGCGAATTCGTGCGTAGACAAATTAAAAAGAAAAAGTTCAGCAGAATTGTAGGCAAGTACGAAGAAATAGTGAGTCAAGAGCGGCCGTAGGCAGTGGCAAGGCAGACAGCAAAGCGCCTTAGACAAGTAGGCAAGAACGGAAACTGGGAGATTTATTGGTAGGCGATTCACGGGATAGGCAATTTATAGGTTATATTTATTTACCCTAAACAAGTTTTGTGTAAATTGAAATTAATAGACTAGTTATAAAGTGACTAAAAGTTCCACCTTTATAAAGTCAAAACAAAAAGGTGGAACTTTCTTTTATGCGAAATACAATAAAACATATGACTTCCAATATCTGAAAGATGTGGTGGCGCTCACGTCCATGAATTCTTAAATCATTATTTTTGAGGTAACTAAAATCGGAAGTAAGCAACTTAGATGTACATTAATTTTAGTTAATATTATTTCTCTTTAAAAATTAATCCTTCTTTAAGAAATAAGGAACATCATTCAATGTACTGTTTTTTAGTTGATTTAACTTTTCCCTCCTTTGAAACTTATTGTTAAAACATTAAACCACTTCGACGTACATTATTTTTATTTAATATTATTTCTCTTTAAGAAATAAATCTGTCTTTAAGAAATAAGAAATATTATTCAAAATACTTTTTTAACATTGATTTAATTTCCGACACTTCAAAATTATTCTTAAGCCATTATTTTTGAGGGAACAAAAATGGGAAGAAAACCACTTCGATGTACATTATTTTTGGTTAATATTATTTCTCTTACAAGACAAAAATTAAGAAATAAGGAAGATCACTCGATGTACGGTTTTTTAAAGTAATTTAATCTTTCTCTCATATGAAACTTACTTTTAAGCTATAATTATGGAGGAAATAATTATGGATTAAATTCGGAAATATACCACTTCGATGTACATTACTTTTTGCTAATATTATTTCTCTTTTAGAAATAAATCTTTCGTCAAGAAATAAGAAACGTCATTCAATGTACTGTTTTTTTAATTTATTTGATTTTTTCATTTGAAACGTATTTTCAAACCATTAATTTTGAGGAAACAAAAAATCGGGCGTAAATCACTTCAATGTATATATGTTATTAATTCTATTGATATAATTTATAAAGATATTATATTTACATTGTAAAAATAGAATTTATTCTTATAAATATTTAAAGTAAAACATAATTTTTAGTTAATATTATGTCCCTTTAAGCAATAAATCTTTCTTTAAGAAATAAGAAACATCATTCAATATATTGTTTTTAAATTTATTTAATCTTTCTCTCTTATGAAACTTATTTTTAAACCATTATTTTCGAGAGAACAACAATGGGAAATAAAGCACATCGATATATGTATAATATTTTTAGCTAATACTATTTCTATTTAAGAAATAAATCATTCTTTAAGAAATAAGGAACATCATTCGACGGACGGTTTTTTTCATTGATTTAATTTTTCCCTCATTTGAAACTTATTTTTAAACCATTATATTTGAAGAAATAGAAATCGGATGTAAACCACTTTGATATACATTATTTTTAACTAATACTATTTCTCTTTAAGAAATAAATCATTCTCTAAGAAATAGGAACATGATTCAATGTTTGGTTTTTTAAATTTATTTAATTTTTCTTTCCTTTGAAACTTATTTTCAAACCATTATTTTTGAGGAAACAAAAATCGGAAGAAAAACATTTCGATGTAGATTATTTTTGATTAATTTCTCTATAAGAAAATTAAGAAACAAGGAAGATCACTCGATGTACGGTTTTTTAAAGTAATTTAATCTTTCATTTGAAACTTACTTCTAAGCTATAATTTTGGAGGACATTAAATACAGAAATATATCATTTCGATGTACATTACTTTTGCTAATATTATTTCTATTTTAGAAATAAATCTTTCATCAAGAAATAAGAAACGTCATTCAATGTACTGTTTTTTAATTTATTTAATTTTTTTCTCATTTGAAACATATTTTCAAACCATTATTTTTGAGGAAACAAAAATCGGGCGTAAATCACTTCAATGTATATATGTTATTACTTCTATTGATATAATTTATAAAGATATTATAGTTTCATTGTAAAAATAGAATTTATTCTTAAAAGAAAAAAAAATCATTTTTAGTTAATATTATGTCCCCTTAAGCAATAAATCGTTTAAGAAATAAGAAACATCATTCAAAATATTGTTTTAAATTTATTTAATTTTTCTCTCTCATGAAACTTATTATTAAACATATTTTCGAGGGAACAAAACTGGGAAGTAAAGCACTTCGATATATGTATAATATTTTTAACTAATTCTATTTCTATGTAAGAAATAAATCATTCTCTAAGAAGTAAGGAACATCATTCGATGTACGGTTTCTTTAATTAATTTAATTCTTCTCTCATTTGAAACTTATTTTTAAACCATTATATTTGAGGACACAGAAATCGGAAGTAAACCACTTTGATATACATTATTTTTAATTAATACAATTTCTCTTTAAGAAATAAATCATTCTTTAAGAAATAGGAACATTATTCAATTTATGTTTTTTTAATTTATTTAATCTTTCAGTCATTTGCAACTTATTTTCAAACCATTATTTTTGAGGGAAAAAAAATAGGGCATAAACCACTTCGATGTATGTATATTATTAATTGTATTTATAGTTTAAAAAATATAATATTTATAAAAATATTTAAAAAAAAAATCATTTTTAGATAATATTACCTCCCTTTAAGAAAAACAACTTTAAGAAATAAGAAACGTCATTCAATATATTGTTTTTAAATTTATTTAATCTTTCTCTCTTACGAAACTTATTTTTAAACCATTATTTTCGAGGAAACAAAACTTGGAAGTAAAGTACTTCGATAAATATTACTTTTAATTAATACTATATAGCAAGGAAGAGATGAATGAAGTGATTGGGAGGGTTAAAAGGTAATGGTATGAGAGAAGGGAGGAAGGGAATGTGGGAATGACGTTTTTAAAATAGGGACTCAAATGATAGGGAAGATTTTCAAGTATTTGGGATACATACTAGCCCAAAATGCTTCGTGCAAAGAGCATATATCGATGCTGACAAAAAAGGCGAGGGGAGCCATGGAGAGAATAAGGTTAGTATGGGAAGGAATGTTTGGCGATTCTGTGCGTATGAGGAAGATGATTATGGATATATGTGTGAATTGTATTATGATGTATGGGCCGAAGGTATGGGCGGTTGAGGAACGGGAGTTGATTGAGAGAGTGCAAGTAGGATGTTTGAAAAGGATATTGAGACTCGACAGTAATACTCCGAATGAAATAGTCTTGCAGAAATTAGGGTCATATAAATGTTGGATAAATGGTGTGAAAAAGATGATGAATTTTGAGTGGAAGGTCATGAATAATGAAAGGGCTAGGTTGGTGAAGGAAATTTATGTAGAAGGTTTGTATAATTCAGATAGGAATGGATGGGAGAATGAATGGGCAAAGAGTAGAATGAATGTGAATAGGATGCTTGGTTGGTCCACATTCAAATGGGTTGAGAAGATGGTGGGTGAATATAAAGTTGGGAATGAAGTTATGGAAAGAGATGTGGAGTGACAGGGGATGATTAGTAGGATGCGAGATAGCAGGTATAAATAGTAGGTATATGTGGATACGGGATGAGGAGGGAATGGCTCGGTATTTAAACTCGAGGTTAAGCATGGCAGACAAGTATGATTGCTAGGTTCAGAAGCGGGAACGAGGAGAGAGGCAATAAATTCTGGATGGAAGGCTCGGAGAGGTTGTGTCGGGTATGTGGTAGGTATGAAGAAGATTGATGCCACTGTATGAATGATTGTGTAGGGCTTGTGTGGACGTTGGAAGAAAAGGAGCTGAAAGTACACTGGAGGGTAAGTTTGGAAAAGGAGGGAAGGGGAATTCAAATAATAAGTGTTTTAAGGGGCAAGCGATAAAAAACAGAAAAGGGGAGACAGGAGATTGGGATGAAGGTTAGGTACGGAATAGGTTGATTGAGACTCGGAGATCGTAAGTAGGGAAGGGTAGTTAAGGGAGTGAAATGGTGTAGTTAGGATAAGAAGTGATAATGACAGAAAGTAGGAGAAAGTCAGAATCAATAATCAGTTTGAGCCTTCCCTTCGTCCGTGTACTGATTGTGTAAATTAATTTAATTTAGTGTATAAACAGAAATGCTATAATTTAAATTTATTGAAATTAGAAATGTAAAATGACTTTGTAAAGCTTTGTTTTATGCCAATAAAGGTTTTATTTATTTATCTATTTAATATTATTTATTTTTAAGAAATAAATGATTTTTTAAGAAATTAGGAACATCATTCAATGTATTTTAACACACAGTGTATTTTAATTTATTTAGTCTTTCTCTAATTTGAAATTTATTTTCAAACCATTATTTTTGAGGGAACAGAAATCGGGCGTAAACCACTTCAATGTATATATGTTATTAATACTATTTATATAGCTTAAAAAATATTATATTTATTAAAATATTTAAAGAAAGAAATCATATTGCTTTAATAAGAAACATGCGATGTATTGTTTTATAGTTTATTTAAACCTTCTCTCATATGAATGAACGAAATTTCTTCAAATTGGAAGTGAGATTCTTGACGAATGCTATTAAATATCATGCATAACAGGTTTATTTACAGAATTTGGAATGTTATTCATAATTTTATCTGCAATTATATCACAATTTTTTATTTCCTTTACAGAAACATTGTCTCAAAATTAGAGATTTCCTATTCCTAATAATTTGCGAGTATCTAGCTTGCCTAGCATATTGTTTGCACTAGCTCTAAACTTTAATTACAAAGTTTATTGCTTAAAAATTTGCTGCTAGAAACCACGAGATATTATATTAGTTTGTAACAACTTAAATCAATATTATAATTATAATTTTCATTGATGAGAACCACAAGCCGAAACGGGTAGTGAGCAATGTTCCCTCTTAATAGGAGGGGTTCTCTGTGCGGAGAACCCAAAGGCTGTGCAGATCAAACAAACAATGCGCGGTGTAACTTTAACCTCCATGCAATCATCGATGTCATATTTGAATACCTGTTATAAAATTAAATAATTTTTGTGCTGCTCTACATAATTAAAATTATTATTATTTATTTATTTATATTATTATTTATATAAAAACAATTACTTAATAATTAAAATGTAGTTTAGTTTACTTTTTGCATTTTTATACGCACAGGAATATTTTTACATTATTATACACTTATTGAAAATAAAATTTTTTTAATTTTTTTACATAAAATAAAATCAGGCAGAAATTGATGAAAATGTAATAAAATAAAAGTACACGCATAGCCCTTTTAGTAGTTTCGAAAACTTTATATTAATTTCGAAAACTCCATATTGATGTTAAGAAATTTCAAAATTACTTAAAAATTAGTGGAGCCGTCATCAGTGACTACACATTCAAACAATTATGAAATAGTAATTAGGGGCTTAGACAATTACAGCATCCCTAACTACCCCTGAACCACCTCAGTATAGGCCGATCGCGCCGTATTCCGCTATGAAATTTTATAGTTTTTCATGTCCTTCTTTACGATTAATCCAAATTGCTTCATCCAAATCTTATAATTAACATTTTTTATTAAAAAAATATTTGAAATCAACATATTGTTCTAACATTAATATCATGTTTAAATTGTTCACGTCATCGTTTTTATAACAGATATTTTATACATAATTTTTTATAGTCTCTTTCCCATACTCTTTATTTTAATTAGTTCTTGTTACACAAATATGTGATTCATTCGAACTTTTAATAACATTTTCGGGAAATCTATTATCTAAGACAAAGTGATCTCAAAGCAATTGAATAAATGTAAGAATTACTGAAGTGCCTATATTATTATCAGCATTTAATATATTCTGTGCCTCCACACCCCAGGAAACTGCGTCATCAGTAGAAGGAATTAGATGGTTCACCGGCATTTTACTCAGTCTAGCATTCTAGGGTTAATGTAACGTGATATCAATGTTTGTACACAAAAAGCACGCGGTTTGTTTGTAAACAAAAGAGCACATGGTCTGGCCCAAAAACACGTGATGTAGCTCCAACCCCCAGGTCTGGCGCGCAAAAAATTAAATTTGAATTCAAATTTCTAACGGTATTTAACTTTAGCAATGCCTAACTGCTTAGACATTGCGTAATTACTCATGCTTACTATACTAATTTAACGTGACATAAGAGCCTCCTTGTCCTTTGGTCATCAGCCACGCATTTTTGCTCACAGTAGAACATTGATACATTAAGACGCGATTTTGATAAGATATTGCGTAATAATTCCATACGATAATGAACTTCGACGTCGATGATGCACGAGGTTAAACGCTAATACACAAAGCCGATGATACCCGCGATCGATAATGTTCGAATATAAACGATACCGATGTTATGCGACCATACACGAAGTATACATCGTAAGAATAGGTCTTAACCCTAATAGATTCATTTTGGTCGGTTGGGGTTGACTTTTATGGCTGCCGAAGAAGTGAACAATGTTACTATCTCCCTTCTTGAGAAAGTTAGATCAACAAAACATAGATTATGGGATACATGACATAAAGGTCTATCAATAGCAAAGGATAGTATGATTAAGGGTGATGAACAAAATGGCTCTAGCAAATTATAGTTTATTTTGAAAATTGACAATATTTTTCTTTGTACTAAAACTAGATCAATGAGCCAAAGTTTATGGAATACAGGACATAATAAGACTTTACCAATTCCATCGGATAGCATGACTAATGGTTGTGAACAGAATGACTCTATAGAAAATTATAGTTTATTTTGAAAATTGCGCTTAATACTAAACCTGGATCAATAGGCCAAAAAAATAAAGCTTCCTTAAACTCAGGTCGAAAATTTTCAAAAATAATTTCTATCATGTATACATTACTAATAATTGTAATATATTATAAAATAACTACAACAAATTAAACTCTTTTTCATTTTGTTAACAATAAAAATTAATTATTTTATCCCTTGTATAAACGTAGTGCAAACACGTCACACGACGCATAACCGAAACATGACAGGCAACAATGATAAGTATGGCCAAATGTATAAGCCAGCTCGCTATACTGCAACAATTATCGCCTATCTGCTTAAAAAGGTTAAAAGTTCATAACAATATGATATATGTTCTATGTAAAATTATTTTATGTGATATTTATTTAATGCAAGAGTTTAAACCTAATTGCAATTTTTGATATAAGAAAATATTATGAGAACAATGGAATAAAATTCTAAAAACTGGAAAATAATACTTGTATAGGATATATTTATATGTAAAAGTTAAGTCTAATTCGATTATATTAAAAATATAGTTTTCAAACATATACTTATAATCGATGTTATATTTTAAAATGTTTCTGTTTTCTATTTTAGATCTATTTAATATATAGCACACTTTTAATAAAATGTCACAATTTTTATTTAAATTTTTTTATGTTATAACTTATACCTTCACGCATTAATACTGAAGTACGTTTATTAAAAGAATATTTTTTAAAACGATATACTTTGAGGCTATTAACTGGCGGTCTGTAACATATATTCCTAAATCCATTTCAAAAACATTTTTAATTTGCATATTTAAAGGATATTTTTTCACCATAATTTTATTTATTTTATTTTCTCAATATGTCGTACAAAATATCCAATATAATTTTTAATTAATATATAAAATAGAAAGAAAAAGCATGTTGCTAGAACAATTATATACAATTTATTGAAATATATTTTAAAAGCGATGTTTTTTATTAAACATACCTAAATAAGTTTCAATTTATTTTCCAGTTTCTAGAATTGAAATGTCTTGTCTTTCGATAAGATTGTCATCCATGATAATATTTACAACATGCGTTTTCAACTAAAAGAATGAAAGGATATTTTTCACATCTCTTATTTCATTTTTCTTATTTTCTCAACAGCGCTTGTAGTAATTACTTTTAATTGACATATATGCATCTAAAATAGAAATCAGAAACATTTTAAAATATAACATTATCGTTTATAAGTATATGTTTGAATCCATTGCTTTCATAATATTTTCTTACATTAAAATTGGAACATATGGTTTAAAGATTTGAATTAAATAAATATCACATAAAACGATTATATCGTATCATATCATATTGTTATTAACTTTTTAAGTAGATAGGCGATAATTACTGCGCTGTAGCTAGATGGCTTGTACAGTTGGCCAAGCTTTTCATTGCTGCCTGCCATGCTTCTGTTATGCGCCGTGTGACGTGTTTGCATTACGTTTATACAAGGGATAACATATTTAATTTTTATTGTTTACTAAATGAAAATAGATAAATTTATTGTACTTATTTTCTAATATATTACAATTATTAGTAATGTATACATTATTTTTGAAAATCTTCAACGTGAATTTAAGAAAATGTTGGTAATTTTTTTCAAACTTTATTAGTGGCAACCCTTAAACATAATAGTTGGGACAACTTACGGGATTGATAGAGCCTTATGCCATGTATCCCACAAACTTTATTTTATGTGATCCAGGTTTAGTATTAAGGGGACATTGACCATCTTCAAATAAACTATAATTTTCTATAGGGACATTTATTCACAGCCCTTAGTCATGCTATCCTAGGAGATTGATGTCCTCTATTCCATAAACTTTGGCTCATTGATCTAGTTTTAGTACAAAGAAAAATATTGCCAATTTTCAAAATAAACTATAATTTGCTAGAGCCATTTTGTTCATCACCCTTAGTCATACTATACTTTGCTATTGAATTTTCAAAATAAACCATCATTTCTATAGAGCCATTTTGTTCACTACGCTTAGACGTACTGTCATATGGGATTGATAGACCTTTATGTTCTGTATCACATAAACTTTGTTTCGTTGATGTAGCTTTACCAGGAAGGGAGATATTAAAGTTTTTCACTTATGGCCCCTTCGGCAGCGATAAAAATCAACTCCACCAGACTAAAATGCATCTATTAGGGTTAAGAGCTAATCTTAGGGTTGCGTGTTATCCGGATTTGGAAACTTCTGAACCCACCTTTTGTTTGGACGCACATGGAGGGTCCACTAAATGATAAATCCTCAACATCTGAAGACATGTATACTATGTATACCTGAAGACAGCTAATCGGTGCATTGAAGTATAACATCGGTATCGTTTATATTCGTGCATTATCGGTATCGAGTATCACCGTCTTCGTGTATTTTCCTTTAACTTCGTGCATCATCTACCTCGGGTATCACCGTTTATCTTCGTGTATCGTCTGCCTCGGGTATATTCGGCTTCGGGTATTATCGGTTAACTTCGTGCATTATCGTATGGCATTCCTTATCAGTATTATGTCTCATGATTACGCAATATCTTATCAATACCGCGTGTTAATGTATAAATATTCTACAGTGAGCAAAAATGCGTCCGTGATGACCATAGAGCATCGCGGCTGTTGTGTTACTTTAAATTTGAAAAGTGAACATGAGTAATTACGCAATATCTAAGCAGTATTGCGTAATACATAACCTCCAATTATAAGCTGGTTGGATAGGCAGCCATCTTCTTGGATTTAAAATTCTTGGAATTTAGGGATTTTCCATTGCCTTGTTTTGTTAAAAATCGTTAGAAAGATGAATTCAAATTTGAATTTTTTCGCGCCACACCTGGGGGTGGAGCTACATCACGTGGTTTTGAACCACACCGTGTGCTTTTTTGTTTACAAACAAATCGACCGCGTGCTTTTTTGTTTATAAACATTGATGTCACGTGACTTTTTTCTTTACATCTAACGCGGCGGCCATCTTGGGTTGCGCAACAATTTGGTTATATTTCACAATATCTAACCAGTATTACTAATCTCAAATCATCAGCTAAACGATGTGGTGGCCATCTTGGATGTAGAATTAGAGTAGGGGAAGCAAGTTGGTAGAGTGGTGGGAGCAAATTGTTAGAGTGGGAGAGCACTGTTCGCTGCTCTCTCATTGGTTGCTTTGATGACGTCATCATTCCAACGGGCAATCAGAGATCAGCATTAATGACGTGGACCAATTACAGCGCAGAGATTTGATGACGTCATCAAAAGGGGCGTAATCGAGGGAACATTGGTCGTGAGTAAAATAAATGTAAACATATAAGAAAGTCCAAGTTTTAATAGAACTCTTTAATTTTTATAAATATAAATGTGTGAAAGAATCAAATAGATCAAGAAATTACAGACTAATATTGTTTAGAGTATAACCATGTTTTAGGTTACGAATATTCACTGAAAACTTGTAGGTGGAACTCCTATTATTCATTCCACATATGTTTGGTGCAAGTACATGTTGGAATAGTGGCACCACTAGAATGTAGCCAATTGAAATAATTTAATTGACAACATTGAAATTGACCATTTAAATCTTGCAATGCCAGATAAAGAAGAATAAAGTGAAAAAGGGATGGCGATTAAAATATATTCCGTAAGTGATTCTTACGGAAACTTGCAGAAAAAACAAATACGTACTCGAGTAATAAATAGGAAAAATATCGACACAAATAAGGAAAAGATCCAGAAACTTGTAGCTCTTAATATCTTAATAAGAATAATAAAATATCCTAGATTGTTTTGGACTCCCGGCAACTAGAAACGAGTTTTTCGATATGTAAGGAACAAGTTACATGTTGTTAACCTCAATGCTATGTCTGATAAATAATGGAATGGCGGCTCCTTAGTTAAATCGTTTGAAACGCGATTTGGGGAATTGTGAATAAAACAATATCTTTGTATTGTAGAATCAATAATGAACTAAATCGCAAGGTCTCATTATAATATTCTATCTATAGTAAAGTAACAATACATCTTAAAACTGAAAAGAAATTTAAGTTTTTAAATGTATTATACTAATTATAAAAATGGATCTACACTGTACAATAAATATTGATTTTATTCCTGATTAATTCCATCCTTGTGCAAAAGTTTAAGCACGTATTATATAGTTTTCATCACTTGCTAGCAATTTCTACAAAAGAAAAGTAAATTTGCCGGAAGTTATTTTTTCTAAAGATAACGTTATTTTATTACATTTTCCTGTAATTTTCCGAATCGTCCTTTATTCTTTTCTTCTTCTCGTCTAGTCTTCGGTAACTAACCTAATATTACCGCAAAGTAGAATTTCTTTGTGAGAAAATTACAATTAAATTTCAAGGAAAATGTTAGCTTGTTGATGAATGTCTGTACGAACATAATCTTATATATATAATATTCTTGTTCTGTCCGCGTTATAACTTAGTTTAATATCATAATCAGAGACCATCAAACTTTATATTAAATAATATGATATTGTAGAAGAAAAAACATTGTCCTGCTTTTAATTGAATGCTATAGTATCTATGTATTAACAATACTCATAGTCATCTCAATTATATAACTGGTTAAATTCTATGAAATATTAAAGTTCGTTAGCATTAACAATTTATTTAATTATGGAAGTTAAACTATTTCACATTTATTAGTAGATATTAAAACAGCGTAAACCAAGTACGCAAATTAAACGGGAACACGTAATTATAATAGTTGTAGTTAGCGTAAGAAGTAAATATTGTTGTATCACACCTGCACTTTGTAGATCTTCTTCTTCGTCCAATGTCCTAACCGACGTGTGGTGACTACCGTGGATGTTGAAGTGCTAAGGGCAATCTTCTAATCTCTGTATTAATCGTTTAACTGTTGATTTCCAGGTATGTCGATCATTCGCTTGGCGCGCTGCTTTAGTGAAACTTGTTTCTGTTACTTTCGAAATAATATCAATGCACCTAGTTAGGGATAGACCCCGTTTCCTTTTCCATTCCCGTATTCCCTGAACAACAAGTTTTTCCATGCTGTCATGTCGAGAGACGTGTCCAAAAAATACAAATTAAGTCTAAATGTCATCGATGACAATCGTTGTACGGGTTTGACCTCATTTAAGATGGAGAGATTTGTTCATCTAGTCGTCCAGGGAACTCGCAGCATTCTGCGCCAGACCCACATTTCAAACGCATCTATTCTTCTACTGTCCTTGGAATGGATTACCGAAGTCTTTGAAGCGTACGAAAACATGGGAAAAACCAAGGCGTTTACAAGACTTGCCTTGGCTTTCCTTGTGATATTTTGATCATTCCAATTTTTTGTTAGTTTTATCATGGCCGAGCGGGCAATTTTAATTCGCCGTGTAATTTCCAATTTGCAAGAGCCGGACTTATGAACCATGGAGCCCAAATACACAAATTTTTCGATAACTTCGAAGTTCCATATTTTTTTAGGTTGTCTTCGATTTTCGTTATCTCGCTCAATTATCATGACTTTTGTCTTGTTGGCATTTATTTTGAGCACATAGTCTCGGCTTACTTCTTCCAGTCTTTGAATAAACTCTAAAAACCAAGCTCTTGTGCTCTAGTGCTGTTAGAGCAAATAGAAGAGTATCATCCGCAAATCAAAGGTTTGAAAAGTGCTTTCCACCAATCTTCCCTTCTCCGATCCAGTACTCTAAATTGCGTCACTTCACTATTTCGCTTTAGATGTTGTAGAGTAGAGGTGAAAGTACGCAGCCTTGACGAACGCTTTTCCTAATGCAACATTTTTCGGATAATGTGTTATCGATTTTAACGACCGCCTGTGAATTCTCATACAAGCTTTCGACGAGAATGAGAAGATGACATTGTTCTTCAAATTCTGCTAAAGTCCTCCATAGCCTGGGTCAACGAATGTTAGCAAACGCTTTCTCTTAATCTACGAAGCATAGATACATCGGTACCGAGTACTCTCTGGCCTTTTCTATAAACAGCCTCGCATTTACTGTTTTCGCAGATTGTATCTCATCCTTTCTTATGTAGGGAAAGCAATACTGAATTTGACGAGTCTGTTTTCCAAATCTTGTGACACATTGTGTGCAAAATTTTGTGCCTCCTTTCCCTATTGCTTTACCTTCCGCGTCATAATTCCCTAGCTCTCCACAAATAACATTCGGGTCAGCATACAGATTGCCACAGTAATCTTTCGACACCGATGCAATTTGATCTACTTCTGAAAGTTGGGGTTTGAACTCTTGAATAATAGAACGTATCTTGTTGAACAGGTCTTTGGACATATTGGTATAAGAGAAACTCTGACTTTCCATACAAACATTCATCAAATATTTATTTTTGTCTCTGAGCGTAGCAGCTTGTATCTCCCAATTTAACGATTGGTATAGTTCCAGATCTATACTGTTGTGAAGACCCCGGTAGTTGATAGTTGATGTTTCTTCGTACCCGAATGAAATCTATTGTTTCCTTCAATAAGCAATGCTGTCTAACAGTATTTTGGTCTTCATGGGGTGTTTCTTCTAAACTTGTGACTAGAGACTATTTAACAACCTGCCATATAGCTTCAGTATCTTTTGTTTGAAGTTATTAGAGCTGAGGTTCGATTGTGCGAATGGCGTTATTGTTTAAACACTGTAACCTGGTCTTTGCTGAGCCTGGGCAGACTTTATATTTGCCTTCCCCTATAGATTTTAATTCTTCCTCTAAACTCATACATCAGCAGTTGATGATCAACTCCACAAACGGCAGACGGTAACGTTAGCCGTTTTTACCGAGGATATGCATTCCTGCTTAACCAAGATGTAATCTATTTGATTCCTCGTGTGTCCATCACGAGATCAAGTGTATAATCTACGTTTGAGATTTTCATATATCGAGTTGGTAATTGCAAGTGTATTTTCAATGCAAAATTGGATAAGGCGTTCTTCTGTCCCAAACTTCCCCACTACTTGTCCAATATGATCATCGTTGGCAGTGGAACGAATTTTCGCATTGAAATCACTAATAACATCAAGATTTCTTTGCCCGGTATTTTATTTATTTGCACTTCGACAGTTCTATAAAATTTCTTGATATCTTCGTCATGAATACAATGAGTGGAAGCATATACTGCCTAGATGTTTAGAGCAGAGGGCTTCATATTCAGCTTCAAAGACATTGCTCGTTCGTTAATCGGCTCATATTCCAGCACAACGTCCAGTCGTCTACGTTCGCTACTTTGTGGATAAGGGTTATGAAATAGAAAGGGGTACAAGCAGCGGAAGACAGCAAAAGAGTCGCTCCACTAAAGACAAGCCAAACCTGGCCGGGAACAGCTGGAGCCGTGCGAACTCTAAATGAGAGATAATCATTTACAACAAGAGCTACACTGAGAAAATGCGCCTAGCAATAGTTTTAATGGTAAAAATTAAAGGGAAACCGGCGCCGGACACATGCTGGAAAGTAGACAGCCGGCGAAAATCTCAAACACATTAAATTTTAAATACATACTTGTAACTAGTTTTATACACTATGAACTAATTTTTATAAAGCTAATGAATTAATGAACAATTTAAATGTTGCTTGGTGGTGGAAAATTTACTGCAAGAGCATTAATCT
>WYDF02298211.1:0-15756 GCA_009867245.2 Adranes taylori
AAACAAACATGATAAAGTTGAAAATGATAAAAGCCCACGATTAGTGGAAAAGAATGGAATGTTTAAATCAGACATTAAAAGAAAATATCTTATAACAAATTTACAGTTCAATGAAATATGTTTTGAATATCTAGCAATCCTAATCTGGTTGCACTCCTTCTTGATTATATTTTTGTGCCCGACTCGGTCATCTACGGAATGGTGTGGATTCCGACGAGTCACTGAATCGCCCATGGATTGGTAATATTCAACTCGGCTTTATTTCGTATGATGTTGATTCCGGCGGGTTACTGAATCTCTTCTGGATTGGTAGCACTCGACTCGGCCATCTTTCGGATGATGTCTTCTCAGGCGAATGTTGCATCCTGTGTATCACCTGGTTCGGAGTTGCTCCTGATTTTATGTTCACTGAAAAATTGTTCTCTTTTTTCGATAAGATCCCTGTTTTTTCTTTAATTCTCTACTGCCAGCAGTGTGGTATTCCGAGGAATTAGACAGAAGCATGATTTTCTTAGCATTCTCAACAAAGGTGTGTTCTGCGGTTTGAAGAGTCACTGCACGAATGTTTCCATCTGATTTGTATTGGATTCTAATTATTCTTCCAACTTCCCAATTACTAGAGTTGACCTTGATGTCCCGTATTATTACATTTTTCATGTTTACTTCTGTTCCCATGATTATGGCTTTGATCTTGTTGTGGTTTCTTTCGACACTCCGTTTTGGGGTTTTCTTGTACAAGCTTATATGTCTTGATGTCATGATGCTGGTTGATTTTTTCTTTGCTGGCTCCGGTTGGTACGTTTTGATCCGGTCACCTTCTATCCACAGTAGTGTGGAACTACCATTGTTTCCATACTGTTTCCAAATGCTGGAATCTTTCTTCTAAGAACCACAATATAATATCAAACGCTGATATTTGGTGTGAGTCCTGCAGGCTTTGCTCAAATAGTCTATTTGTACCTGAGTCCCATTTACGCCAGATAATTCTACCCATAAATGGACCCCATGATTCCGTCTTTATTCCTAGGTTGATTATTGCTTTTAGGCATTCTGTCGTCGTATCATGCAACCTTTTCAAATGCTCCGAATTTTCTTCATGCACTTGTGAAAGATCTAGTATTTTATCGACATATACGGCTAACTTTAATTTATTATTCTCGTAATCTTTTAAAATTTCCCAACACGTTTCATAATTACTTTCCGTTATTGACATATATTGGATTAATCTTCTAGGTTAATTATCACGATACGTTAAATATTTCATATTCTCTGCATTTCGCAGGGACAAGCTCTCATGAATGGTTCTTTTGCACATATCATGGAATGTCACCCATTTTTCATATTTCCCGTGAAATGTTGGAATAGTTAGCTTTGGCAACTTTACGTTGTTCTCCTCTTTGATCAGTAAGAACTTTTTTCCTTTATTCTTTGTTCCAATCTTCTAGTTAATTCTTCATATTGTTGTTGTACTCACACTCTCAAATTATTTAATTCTACTTTTACCTTCGTATTTCCTGGTGCTTTTTTTGCTTGTTTTTCTGCAGTTCATAATCCTTGTATAATTCTTCAATCTTATGCTTCTGCGTGGCTAGAAATGTTTTTCCAATGTCGTTTCCCATAGTTCTTTCTATGCCCTCAGCCTCTTCATAAAATATATAAACTTCCTTTTCGCCTTCTTTCTTCAATTTCTGACTTACTGTATTTGCCTTCAGCAGGTGTTCTTTTAGACGTTCTATATACTCCATCGTTTCATCATAACACGCCCTTGGGTCCTCCATGAACGCTGCAGTGCTTTTTCTTGCTTTTATGAGTTATTCGTTATTTGCCATAATTGGTTTAGATATTTTTTCCACCATGTATCTTCTCCTTTCTATGTACTGATCGGTATTTCTTGACAATGGATTCTTCTACATATTTACCACTATTTGCTTAAATTCACTGCTTAATTTTTGTTGAGCTGCATTTTTTTCGTTAATTTCCACAACAGACATTCTTGTTTCTTTTGTTTGACTTTTTAAATCCGAAATCTACCTCGTAGTTAGTCGTACACTAATTTGACTTTATAAGCCTTTAAATTATTTGAAAAAATATTTATCCGATTCGTAATCAGTCGTATATAAATTTAAATGAGTATTTTAGAATTGTAAATTTAAAAAACCCTTGTATATGTACCTGACGCGTAGTTAGTCGTACAGTAGTTTGATTTTATAAGCCTTTAAATTATTGAAAAAATATGTACCCGATTCGTAATCAGTCGTACACAAATTTAAATGAGAATTTTTGATTTGTAAATTCTAATAACCCTTGTATATGTATGTGACGCGTAGTTAGTTGTACACTGGTTTGACTTTATAAGCCTTTAAATTATCTGAAAAAAACATGTACCCGAGTCGTAATTAGTCGTACACTAATTTACATGAGTATTATAGGTATAAATTCTAAAAGCCTTTGTAGATGTATCTGACGCATAGTATGTCGTAGACTATTTTGACTATATAAGTCTTTATAGAAAAAAATTGAATGTTTATATTAGATGTTAAAAGTAAATATCTTATAACAAATTTACAGTACAATGAAATATGTTTTGAATATCTAGCAATTCTATTTGACTAAAGAATTAATTTACTCGCTGCATTATTATTATTATTTTGTTAATGGCAAGTATGTCTGTTTGCTAAAATAGCTAAATATACGAAATATCGTAGACCTGCCATATATTATAATTACATTTACCATTGTTTATTTCTTACAAATCTTATTAATGTAAGTAACATAACAACATTTACTACATTATGGCTTTGAAAATAATTAAGAAAATAATAATAATAAGCGATTTTGTTAAATTTCTAGTCAAAAAGAAAACTAATATATTTTAATGAAATTTCATTTTATAGAAATTTTTCCATGTTCATCCTTGGTGGAACACATGTAAAGATTAATAAATATTTGTAATGTAAGAACAAGCAATAAAACATGAATATTATCGGAAACCCTAGATCGAAATTATACATTTTTATTAAGATATTAGTTTGACCAAAAGCACTCTGTTGATGGGAGTTGAGGCAAGGTGCCGAATCCTGATTATAACGGAAAATGAAGTGAAATGACTAATATTTTTGTTGATGGTGTACTTGGAAGCGACGTTGCCACGTTTTTTATATACAATTTTTATAGTAAATGTACTAACAGTTTCATGAATGACAGTATAAATACTATTTCTGTACACTTATCTTGATTTCAATACTTAATTTCAAGCAGTGGCGGCTCCTGAAGTTTTCTAGGAGAGGCTAAATGCTTTTATGATTGAAAAGGGATATTTCACGTAGTGTTAGCACACAAATTTACTACTAAACATTTCTAAAGTGGTCTAAAGTGTTGTATTACATCAAAAGAGTAGGCTATATAAATACACCCACTCGGATTCGCTTTCGTCATATAACAGCTGTGGTTCTATCGCTGGATTAAACAGATACCATTAGAATTGGAGGCTAGCTGCTAACGTACGTTCAGCATGACATAGGTTTTATTATTTCCGATGAAAATATATCATAGTTCAAGGTTGCGTACGCTGTTATAAAATAGACTACAAATGGAGGTTACATTAGAGGCAATCCAAACTTTGTTGCTAATATAAACTTTTATTTTCAAATTACATGGCTGAGCAGAAAATATTTGTTCACCATCAGCATAATTAATGCAATAATAACATGTCTACTAAATTTTTTATGTTTATTTATAAAATAATTATTTATTATTAATCATATAACTGGTTGAATTGGAACTACGGAGAGGAGGCTGGAGCCTCCCTTGCCTCCTCTGACGAGCCGCCACTGATTTCAAGTATAGTTTTTAATAAAACAGACATTCAGGTGGTAACAAATTATACAAAAACTAATTCATGATTTATTTTAGGTTTTTCTATTAACTAGAAACCTTTTAAATTATGTCAATACATTATGAAAGTTAATACATTATGGACCTATCTAATAAACTAATAAAATGATTATATTATCTTATTCATTTGTTTCTCAAATTGTCCAAACAATTATATTTACTATTTAGATGCTGAAAAAATATTGAAACCTGAAAACTGATACTTATAATTAAAAATTTTACATTTAAGAGAAAAAGCTACCATAATAAAATCTTAGAAAAAAACCTGTAAAGATTTTTGGCAACGTATACTTTATGCTAAACGTCACATGGCGATAACTAAATTCAAAATGGCCGTTTATTGTACGTATTTTACTGATTAGCCGGTGAGTTATTTGTTATCATATTTTTTAAACAATAAATGCAAATAATTGCCCTATTTAGAATTTTTAGTAGTTTTGTGTTGTTGTAAGACTTGTCTGTTTAGTGCATATTTGGTGTCATAATTTTACATTATTCCATCTAATGGTAAGTTGATTCCCGCGCATTTTTCAGTATATTTACTAAAAATTATATGAATTATATACAATTGAACAGTTTTTATAGGGATATATATTAGTAAGTTTATAACCTATTGAATGAAATGTTTCAACTTAAATAATAGTAATGTTTAAGAGAGTAGATCTTTATAATTGAGTGATCATTTTTAAATTAACCTAAAACGTATATAAAATTGAAGTAATTAAAGGATGTAGCAAAGTGATTATTGGATTTATATAAAAAAGGAGGAATAAAGGAATTTATTGAATAGCATTAGAAAAACCACAAACTAGAATAGAACATGTTACTGCCAATATTGTAAAATGAAATAAGTATGCATACAGATATGACTGTCTAATTAGTAATTACCATCTGAACAAGTAGGTCCCGTAAATGAAGTCATTTCGCAATCGCACGTATATGCATTCCATTGTTGAACACATGTCCCTCCATTGGCGCAAACATTTTGACTGCATTTTTGCGATTTTCCTGTAATTATTGGAAGAAAAACAATAATATTGATAAACGCATATGAGTGCATATACATCATTTTGAAAATATTAGTGGTATTTCTCTAGTTGGAAGAACATTTTTGATTACTTATGATAATTAGACGAAAAACCAGTTTTAGTTACAAGTTTGTTATTATTCGCAATTAAAAAATTAAAATTATCTTTGGCCACTGATATATTTTTCAATTTGATACTACTCTTTAGGGCAAAAATTATGCAAATACATTTAATAATAAATTAGTGTAGAGTTAAGGGCAATAGTTACAATTTATATTTGTTTACTGATTGATTTAATATTTTAATTGCTTTTTTATTGGTGTATCATGACACTTGAAATATTTATTTGAATCCACTCATAGCTGAAAAATTCGTACTAAATATGTTGCAAAAAATATGAATGTTAGGAAAAAAGATTCTGTGAAGTGACGTATTTTAGGCGATTTTAGTATTTGAACTGAAACGAAATATTAATTCACTAACGTTTGAATTGTGCATGTTGGGACAACTGTTTGACTTTACAAAAAAATCGAAATAATTCAAAATACCTTCACAACCTGCTGTAACTAATGTGCTATGGACAACGGCATCTTCCATAATATTTGGCGATTCTCCATTCAAATCAAGCCCTGCTATACATCCTTCAAAGCCAATACGTGATTTGACATCATTTTGGGGCAATTGTGCGTAGAGATCTTTATGAACACCACCCAAGTATAAAATTCCGTCAAGTTCTAAATTTCCTCCAATTCCCTAAAACAAGTTATTTCTGTATGCCTATTTTCTTCTGGGAAATATTTAAATCTTCTTAAAGAATATAAATGTATAAAACGCTTTCATCGGCTCATGATTCATAATGGCTTGGTTCGTAGGCGCTGATATCTCTAGTTTTAGTAAATTAGGGTTTTTGCAGATGCAGCAATTTTAATTGTCCACTTTTTTTAATGATGAGGATGAATGATATTAAGGTGCAAGATAGATTGAGGAATGAGAGATATAATAAGAAATATGAGATATAATAAGTGTACATGACAGCAGATGTAAGCATGGAAAAAACGAATGATTGCTTGATTTAGTTGTGGGAGTGAGGAAAGTGGAAACAGCTATTGGATGGATGAGAGGGAAAAGATCGGGGAAGGTGGGAGTATTGGGTGAATGCATGTATGGGAATTAATTGGAGAGATGGAGAAAGGTGTTAGGCGGGTAATATAAGAGTGTTTGGGAAGAGAAATAAAAGTTATAGGGATAATGGAAAGAATAATTAAGGAGAGAAGGAAGCAGGAAGGCAATAAGGAGATGAAACAAAGAGAAAGATTGCCTATTCCTTCTGAGAGAGGAGGATTGAGGAGAAAATAAGGTTAGGGGGAATAAGGCACAGTTAGGGGTATAAGGGTGTGTTTTAATTTGATTGCAATTTTACCTGATGTGTAGCAACTACAACATCGTCATCCACCATAAGTGTATGTTGTTTTGCGCTAGGCCTCCTAATACCCACTGTGTGCCAACGGTTATCATTAAGAGCTCCTCGTACAGAATCTCGAAGCTTTATCGCACCATCACCTACATTTATTGTGTAAGCTATATGTCCGTCTTCCAGTTCTACTGCTATGAAATCTTCTTTACGACCTCCATTGAATAAAATCAAACCTAGAAACAAAGTTAGTTTAATATTTATATCTTTATCAATTGAAATTGAAGTCAGCTGTCTGTACTTGTATAACATAGAATGTTTACGTAACATTTAGATACACCACCTTGATAAAAAAGTTTCATGAATTTATTCAGAAAATTATAAATACAAGTTTCTTCATCAAAATCGATATTCCTCTTCAAAGTACTCTCCATCGACTGCAACGCACTTATGCCTGCGCTAGAATCAATCGGAAACATTTTTCATACTCTGTTTTCGATATGGCCATCAGAGCCGTTTTCAATTTTTCCATTATCTCCTCTTGGCTGCCAAATCGCGTTTCCCCCTGAGCGGTTTTTGAGTCGACGAAACAGGAAGAAGTCCCAGGGAGCAGGAGGCCAAAAAATGACGAAGGCATTGTGCGACAGTGCATTATCATGGTGAAAAATCCGTTCTTTTTTGGCCAAATCATATTCCTTGTTAATTGTCTGACCTTCTAGCAAGAATTGAAAATGCACAATAACGTTGTAATCCATGATAACCGTGAGCATCACTTTCTTTTTCGACTTAAAACGACGTGGTTTTTTCGGCCTTGACTCATTCTGTGTACGCCATTCACTCGATTGATGCCTGGATTGCATGTCATATCCACATTTCGTTTCCAGTAATGATGAATGTTGGGTCGGTTTCAGCTATAAGCAATCATGTCTTTCGCGATGTCAACCATTTTGGCATGAAGTTCATGTCTTTCGGCACCAGCTTTGCAGCGGCACGTTTGATGCCCAAATAATTAACCAAAATATCATGAATAGTTCGATAAGCGATGTTCATGCTGTCTACCAGCTCTAATGCTCAATTCTCAAGCTCTTAAATGGTCAGTAATCATTTCTTTACAAATGTCAAGCTATGACGCTGAAATTTTGTGAGAACGTCAATGATAGATGTGGCAACTTAACAAAAAAATAATAATTAAGAACTCAAATCGGATGCTCAGAGCACCCACCACACGGTGGTCGTTTCTGAAACTTTTTTATCAAGATGGTATTGAAAGGTTTGAAATATTTTTACCGTTAGGCTCTCTTGTTTTGAACATGAAATCTATATGAATACTTGAATAAGCCTTAAGCATGGGCATTCCCATAAATGTATGTTTTGAACGAAAAGTAACAGGTCGATGAAGGTGATCTGTAGAACGTTTAACGAATTTCGCAGCAACCTAAAATTATGTTTCGTTATAAGCATGTAAACTTGTGATAACTTTAGACTTACTTTAATTGACGGAAATCCATGTATTGTATGATCCGTACTAGATGAGCGTGCCAATTCGATGTATGGTATATTATTGAAATGAAATTGTTGAATTTCCCCGATGAAATTGGGCACTGTTGTGGTCATACTAATTTCTTCCTCCTGATGATATAGACCTCCTAGATGAACAGTTCGCCATTGGAGAAGATTATGTTTGCCAAACGTTTCGGCTGTTTTAAACATAAAAGTTTTAAAATATTGATAATCGTTAAAATTTAATATATATAACCTCTGAGTGGGGATTGTCCATCTAATTGGAGTTTGAGATTTGCTCCACGCCGTGAAAAACGAATAGTATGCCATTCATTGTCATTCACATTTTGACCCGCTAATAAAATCTGAAATAATGAGTTATGCATAACTAAATCGATTGTAAAATATTGAGAGCTTTTGAAAATATAATTATTTAATTTATATTCTTCAAACTAACAAAAAGTTTTATCTAATCATATATTTTTAATATTGTTATAATATGATTTCTTATAAAAGAACATAATCTTTACCGTTGTAAAAACGTAGGTTAGATCTCATTTCAAGGATAGAAACGTTTGTATAAGAACTTTTGTCTTTACTTTTTTCCCCTATTAAAAGATAACACCCGGAGATAAGAGCTTACTCTACTAGGTTACTTGTGCTCTTAAGAGACTTATGAATTACGATCACCACTGTACGGCTTATAATTTTAGCGTCTTGTATATGGACATTTTAGGATTATGTTGTAATTGTAGTAAAGCATATGTAATGAAAATGACAGTGGTTCGGCTTGAAATACTTCAATCTATTACAGTTTCTATTTCTATTTCCATGCTCTCAAAACATAATTTGTTATATGTAATCGAATATTGAAATATTCGCGCCCCTTAACACAGCGCGTTATCAAGAAGTTCGCTCCATTCTGCAAATTTCGGTATTTTAAACATTGCATTTTGATTGACGCATTCAAGGCCATCGTTTGTTGCATCTCAATGGAATTTTCCTACGTCAAGGGAGAAAAACAGCAGAATATAGTCGCTTTCCGTCTGGCATTGTACACACACACACACAACTCGAGTAGTAAATTTTCGCATATTTTCGCATATTCACATATATCGTTTTTCGTCTCATCAAACTGCAGTCTACTTATCGAAAACAAAGATGTTAGCTAAAAAATAAAATATAATAATCTCAAACACAATTGTAAATCAAAATCGAGAGAACTGATGGGCTAAAGACTTGAAATTTTGAATGAAGATAGATCTAAATGTTCACTATTAATTTTAAATTTCAACTAAGTTTCAAATTTATTAAAGAAACTGTAAACTTTAAACAAATATCTAGAAGAGACCTGTAAATGAATTGCTTGTTTAAAGACGATTTGTGTAAGCTTGTTTAAAGCCTCCGTATGAATCGAAAAGATTTACAATCAACAAAGCAGAACATTAATCCTCGCAATAGTTTGATCATTTATGTATCTCGTCTTGTTAGTAAACGGTAAGGTATTAATTAAAATCGAAATCATAATCGCTTTGCATACGATGTGGTATGCAGGTCGGTGCGGTTAAATCCATCCGCCTATCGTGTAGAAGTCATTTGTTGTGCGTGCATATTTTCTACTGGTACTGTACTGAATACTATATTTTGCATCTGCATGTTTTTGGCTGTGTAACTATCTCGGCTTATGCGTGTGTTGACTATATGTGCTGTGTAGAAATGTGCCTGCGTGTCTCCTATCACTGCTGCATACATTGCATGCGCGTATAATTAAATATTCTCTCGCTGCTTTTATCAAGGTAGAAAACTATGCTATTGCGTTCGAAGTAGAAATCTTTTTCTAGTTATTAAGTATTCGATGAACTGTCGAAAAAGAATTGCCGAAAAAAAATAACCAAATTTATAACAATTAATTCGATGCATTATATCTTGTTACAGAATAATTGTTCTTTTCAAAGCAGGATCGTAATTTGTTTGCTTTATAACTACTATACTGGTTTTATATTTATTTCTGTTTATTTGCAACATTAAAATGCTCTTACATGAGAGTATACAGGGTTGGGTTAGAATTTGGTTATCTTATAATAACATACTTAGCCACTATAACGATCTTGGTTGAAATAATTCTTGTTTATTGTTCTCTAATATTTCTAACTTCTTATAAGGACTCTAAGCGCGATTTTAATTGACTAACATTGTCTTGTGAAGCTAATTATAATGCAAAAGTTGTTAGCATGTTCATACCATTTTCCATCAGCAAAAGTAAAAGATAATAAGTAGTTGTGTGTGAGGTAGTTGTTCAGCCATTTGAAGATGTGAAATACGGAGATGTGTGCGATGAGGATGATTGGATGGCGTTTACTGGATCTTACAAGCTGTCGCCGAAGTAAAACCGGAAGAGACGGTCGTTGGTCTTCACGGGTGGCTGGGTAGGGCCATTATTTTTCTGGAGTTGGTGGAAGTGGCACATTGTCAGGTGATGATTGTGAATCTGCGGGTTGGCTTGCCTTTGAATTGATTCTGGTGGTTCTACAAGACGTGGCCGACGTAGTCTGATGGCCCCCTTTGGAGTTGTTTCATTTGCGTTATGTTCTTGCGATCGACTCTTTACTGCAATCTTCTTCCTTTCACGATGTCCTCCTCGTTTACGCATCGGGGATACGTATAGTAGAAAGGTGAGTTATGAACGAAATATCAGAAAAAGAAAAAAAAAAGGAAAAGAAGAATTGTGATAGGAAATTCAAGAGTCTGCAGAAGTATAGGTCCCGTTGAATAAGATTGATGTTTATGTCGTAGATTTGTCGTAGAAATTTGTTGTAGACTTAATTTATTTGATTGTTTATTTAAAAACGATGATTAATTAATATTGACTTTAATGCTACTTTGAACAAATCAGTCTGACGGTTGCGATAAAACGCTCACTGGCCGCAAGATAGAAATGGTCGTTTTATTGTTAATTATGATTTCGGATAGAGCGAGGTTCTCACTTCACATCCAAAGACCTAATTCCCAAATTGCGCCTAAGGATGTTAGAATGCGTGGAACTTTTTATATGCATTTCTCTGGCGAGAAGTCGGCTGGCCAGTGGCCGCAAAGGAAATTTATGTTAGAAAAGTTTAGGTAGTCTAGAACTTTGACCAATCAAAAATTTCTTCCTGATCCGTTACGAATTTTAAGGATCAAAGTTGTATGCTTGTGTGACGGTTATCTAAGAAAATATAAGTGGTGGTAGTTTCCAAACGGTAGGGGGTAACTTTACATGGCAACAGCTTAAGGAAATATTGCATTGAAAACGCCTTCCCCCAAAATGAGTAAGAAGATGATAACAGGAGACCGAAAGATTCGAAAATAATTTTGTATTATCTATGTATACTTGACCTGATTTTCGTAGAATTGCTTTTGATTTGAGTTTATTTTAATTTGGTTTTAATAAAATAAAATATCCTAATCGCTACTGGCACATACTTTGATACAAATCAGATTCAAGGTTGTGACTTTTGCTCGCTGCTGAAGAAAATAGGTTTGATCACTTAATGGTGAATTATGCGGATGGAAACGTGTGAATTAGCTCACTCGGAGGCGATCAGTACAAGACTCGAAGATGCGTCTGATGAACACTGGATTGAGTGGGTTCTATTTTATGAAATTGGCTGGGGGAAACCTCCTCTGGCGTATTGTCGGAGTCGGTGATATTCGGTATAGGCGTGGCTTGAAGGAAACTTCTGCTAGAAAATGTTAAGTAAGCTTTGAATTACGAAAAATTTATTTGATCCGTTAGATGTCTAAGGATCAATGTTGTATTATTTTATTTTGTTGACGAAAGCAAGGTGTTAGTACCTTTATGTGACCAAAATCTTGGGGAGAATACCATCGAAACGCCTTCTGATAAAATTCGTAGAACTATCAATTCGTCGAACTATCATTCAATGAGAGGAGATTTAATCGGTTGAAAACACAAAACGGCGAGAAGTATAACTGCTTATTGGAAATGGCTGGGTGGAAATAAACTGTCGTGAGGTCATAAAACTTTTCTCTGTTAACATTCATAATAATAGCCTTCGCAAAAAAATCCAGAAGCGGAACTATCTGCGAGAATGCACATACACACATATATAAGACAAAGCTTCCGACAGTTGTCGGTATTTTCGTATAGTAGGCGTGCACATAAATGGTGTACTTTGACTTTTCTCCCGCACGTGTCATCGTAACGTTTGACTATTATTTTTCTATGCGAATCGGCATGCCTGTGTATAATGGTTCCATGTTCAGCGGCTCGTTTGAGAATAATTTTTTGGTATTTAATAATTTCGCACCCTTTATCTTTTACGGATAAAATTTTATTTATCAATTTATATTTATATTATTTGGTAATTAATAATTACTAAATTGATTTGTTTTTATTAAAATAATTTATATTGGATTAATTAGCCTGTAACAACATCAATGCTGCGTTGATGTTGCCATTCATACTTATTTCCTGAACTGTACATCCATATGAAACAACCTACCTCATTTCCTACGTTCTTCAAAGTTCTTCAAAGATTGGTCATGATAAAAATTTCTATTTTTTATTTTCTATCAATTTTTGAAATATATAGTAGAAGAATAGTATTGTATATATGACGATGGTTCCATCCTTTCTAATTGTTTCTGTACTTTATTTATGTTAGCGCTTATAATTCTATTGGCTAGTTTTGGAGCAAATTTCTGATAAAATTATCAAAATTTTGCAATCAGTATTAGTGGAATGCGTAGATGAGGTGGCATATTCCTTGAAACACCCTGCAAATATTGAGTGAAATAGAAGTCATAAAAATCTTTGGGTAAAATCCGTAATAATAACTTTCGCAAAAAAAATTCAGAAGCGGAAATATACTATCTGTGTGAATGCATACACACATATTTAAGATAAAGTTTCCGACAGTTGTCGGTATTTTTGTAAAGCAGGCGGCCTAAGATCACATAAGCGGTGTGCTTTGACTTTACTCCCGCTCGTATGGTCGGCACGTTTGACTATATTTCTTCCATGTTGAGCGGCATCATTTGAATATTATTTCTATGCGAGCGGCATTCGTTTGAGATTATCGCGCATATTTATCTTTTACGGATAAAATTTCATTTATCAATTTATTTGGTAATTAGTTATTACTAAATTGATTTGTTTTTATAAAATTAATTTATGTTAGATTAATTAGTCTGTAACAAAGTTACTTTCTCTTTTGTTGTTTCCTCCAATTTAAATATCATTGCTAATGAAACTCATGAAAAGAAAAAAATAAAAGACTATACATATTTAAAATATTCTTCTCGCGGGGTGCAAATAGATAATTCATTGTTAAGTTTCTTTGCCCTTGCAAAGAAGAGCTGTAGGGTTTTTAGAAGAGGACTAAAGCTTTTGTAATACAATATAATGTCACACTTGTAAGGATAGTAAGAATCACATCTTAGTTTCTTTAAATCTTATTCTGAGTTTTCGTTTTTTTTTGTACAATTGCAGCAATGTACGTGTACCTTCAATTATAATTGAGTAAATCAAAAATTCTGTAAAAGAACATCATATATGAACCAAAATCCGTTATCGTTTATATTTTATATAAATAAATAGTCATTTCCAATAAAAAATTGAAAACAGTTTATAAATTATGCTAGAAAATGTAATTTGATATAAGATTTTTTGAATAAAATAGAAATGGGATTAATATGTAATATAAAATGATTTTTGTATAAATATCTGATTGATTGATAAATTTTATATTTGTCAAAATTGATAGAAGATAAGACAAAGAAAAATTGGTATTTCATTGTAAAATTAAACAATAATATGAAAACAGCAAACAACTAGTTTGATTTCAAAATGAAATTATATTATATTACGAAATGGAGGTTTGTAATCAGTTTTTACATAGAACACTATCAATCATAAAGAATATTAATAAGTTATTATTAAAATGGATTTAAAATTGAGAATTATTATTTGGAGGATAAAAACAAGATTTTTATGTAGGTATGAAATGATTATATTTTAAACGATTGTAATAAATTTTACTTCTATTGTTATTTTCTGATTTTTGGTTTAAAGTATTAATTGTTTGATTAATGTATAGAGTCTTTAAAAATAAACGTTTTATTAAATTTATTTCATTTGCTAATATAGTAGTGTTATTAACATCAAATTTATGTCCAGTTTCATATGAATGAGAAGATAATTTTGTTTTTTCATTATTATCTTGATTATATGTTTTACAACTAAATTGATAATTATAAATTATATTTTTAGGTGATTGTTTTGCTTATCCAATATAAAAATTTGTACAATGTAAACAACTGATTTTGTAAACAAGATTGGAATGTAAATTGATTGGTAATGGGTCTTTTAGTTGTGTATATATAGTTTTGATTGGTTTAGTATTATTGTAAAATAATTTTTGTGTATTAAAATTTCGTATTAATTTATTAGATATTTTATTAATATGTCGAATAGAAAAATACTTTTCATTATTCTTTCTACTAATGTTAATATTTGAAATATTATTAATAATTGTGTTACTTTGATTATTATTAATTATTATTATTGATTGTATTAGTATTTTGGTTTGGTAAGTTGTATATTAATTTATTAATTAAAGATTTAGGATCATATATGAACCAAAACCCGTTGTCGTTTGTATTAAATATAAATAAAGTCATTTACAATAATAAATTAAAAACAGTTTAGAAATTATGCTATAAAATGTACTTTGATATAAGATTATTTGAATAAAATAGAAAATGGTTTAATATATAATATAAAATGAACAAATAAAATGATTTATGTAAATTTTTGTGTAAATGTCTGATTGATTGATAAATTTTATATTTGTCAAAATTGATAGAAGATTTATAACAAAGAAAAATTGGTATTTGATTGTAAGATTAAAAAATAATATGACTAATCATCAAAGAACTAGTTTAATTTCCAAATGAAATTATATAATTATAACAAGAAAATATGATTTGTAATTTACTTTTTACATAAAACACTAAATTAAATTTAGTTTGAGACAATTTCTCAAAAAAAAATACTTAACGTAGAATTAGATATAATTCATGATGGTTTAAATCAACTAGATAAACATTTAATATTAATAGAAACTAAAGCAAAACATTTTTTCAACTAATATATACTTTTTAATAAAACAATATATACCTTTTAATTGAACATTTTAATAAAAATTCAATTCTATAAAAAAAACATTTAAAAGTAAAGTTTTTGGAAAATGAAAACAATAACATGGTATTTCCAACAACTCAGGATAAACATTTTATTAATACAACTAATAATAATTGTCCTGAAAATATAAAAATATTTCTTTCGATAGGTCCAAAATTTTTAATAGCACAAAATAAATTTGATAAACTTGTAAAGTTCTGTTAAAGGTAATATTACATTAGCAATAAATCGTTCTGAATATGTTTAAAAACTGCAACAATTAACAAATGATCAACGTGTTTATTAGATTTCTACAACTGATCCTACTTTTAAACTTAAACAAAAAAATAATAACTTAGTTAATTTATTTCTCAATAAAAGCAAACTACAAAAAATCTTAAAATACACAATTCTACAGCTCCTAGACTTTATGAATTAATTAAAATTCATAAAGGAAACAGACCACTTCGATCAATAACATTTGGTATTAATAATCCAACTTACAAAAATTAACAAAATTTATAAATTCAGCAATAAAAAGTTTCATAATAAAGACGTAAATTTTCTAAAAACAAATCTAATTAACCATAATTATCCTAAATCTTTAATTAATCAACTAAAATATTACTTACCAAACCAAAATATTAAAACAATTAATACTGATAAATAAAATTCTTCGGCTTTGGACAACAATGTAATTTATTAACTCAATTTTGACATTTTCTTGTCGACGTTTC